>CM035591.1:948426-1148426 GCA_020423425.1 Chrysopa pallens
AAATTCCAACATCATAACTCTGGATTTGCTGTGTTTTGTTTATCACATGTTGGAATTCTTACGATTTCAGTATTTGATTATGAATATCACCTACAGTTCGATTTCTTACATGTAATTTTCTTATGGAAAGTAATGTATATCCGTATACGACACAAGAGTTGCAACAATACCATACCTGTGATAAAAGTATAGCATGTATTCTAAGATAAAAATATTGCGTGATATTATTAGCATTTACTTAATACTCGCTACTCCTCATTCGTTTTCTTTTAAGCATATATATGTATTTAAAATAAATTTATGATCTGCTTTATTAGATGCACCTATTAAGCCCGTTCTATAGGTTTCAGGACATGTATCTAACCTTTTTTTGTTTGTACATAAATAAGCATTGACATGTTTTTATTTTTAAAGTTAGATATTTTTTAACTATCTATCTTTGTCATAAACATTGATTTATATGACAATATAAACAAGAATAAAAGAAAATTTTCCATGTGATGTTATGAATATCACATGGAAAATGTAGGATTTGTGCTGCGATTTTTTTATCACATGTATTATTTCAAATCACGAAAATCACAACGTGTGCGACTATACATTGCTTTCCATAAGCAAATCACATCCATGATATCGCCGATTTCACATCAAATCGCGTCGTGTGCGATGTGTCTAAGAATGGTTCGCGTGCTCTGCAATATTTAGTCTTATAGGTTATGCAATATACCTTTCAAGCTTATACAGAGAGAAAGTGGCTAATTTTCCCACAAAGTATGCAAGTTTTCCATTAATTTCCACCATTTAACATCGTCAGAAAAACCAGCATGTTCCCTATTTACACAAAAAAATATCGATATTTTTGGAATTTTACACTGTCGAAAACCAAGTTAATATAGTGTAAATATTCTATAAATAAAAAAACAAAACTTTTTAATGATATTTTATGTTTTTGATTCACAATATTTCATTTGTTAAAATTAAACATATTAAAAAAAAAAATTCAAATTTTTTTTCATACATTTAACGGAGGATACTACTGAAGTTATTTTAGTTAAATCTTAATGATTCGTATGAAGTTCTTATCGATCAATAAGGTTTTTGTTATTGTTCTAATTTCATCCATAATATTATTTTCCTCTACTTTGAAACTGATTAGTACTAACTGCGTAGCATTAGTCCCGTTATTTTACTACTGCGCACAGGGACCTTAAGTTTTTTGTACAGCGCATATGTGTACCATATGTTTTACAAAACACTCAAGTATATTTCTAAAAACGTTACTACGCTTGAATTGGTGCAAAATTATTCATCTGCGCAGCATTAGCCCCGTTATTTTACTACTGCGGACCGGGTACAATAAGTTTTTTGTACAGCGCAAATGTGTACCTTATTTTTAACTAATGTACTCAAGTATATTTCTAAGAACGTTACTAAGCTTGGATTGGTGCAAAACTATTCAACTGCACATTGGTTGGTCCCAAATATCTTATTTCACCGAAAATCATGATATTACTTACGTTTGTAACTAATATATTAGTAGTGCGTATAGATAGCCCCCGTTTTTAAAATTATTCAACCAAAATTATGGTCCAAATAGTCCAAAATTATTCCACTGTGCATAAGTTGGTCCCAAACATCTTATTTTACCCAAAATCCTGATTTTACATTTGTTAATAATTAATGACTAGTGCGCATAGGTATTCCGCGTTTTAAAGATCTGCGCTGGTTCTTTAGTTGTATGTATGTATGTTTGTGTCTAAATTGCTTAACCATTCACATCAATTGTTCTTTATTAGGGAAAAAGTTGATATTTTTGTAGCTTTTCCATGTAAAAGACTGGTGGAACACAAAACTTTGATATTTTTTGGTATTTTACGCACAAGGGCGAATGTAATTTTTTTTTTAAAACTATACAATAAATATCCTGAATATGATAATGCCTACTAAATTTGATGTAAATTTTTGTGTATTGTACATAGGAAGTAAAAGCATTCTATGTCATCAACGATCCGAAAAGAAATGTCGGGATTAAGTAAAAAAGAACACTTTTTTGAAATTTTTTGTTCACGATATTTCTCGAACGAATCAACCGATTTTAACTGAATTGGCGGCGATCGACGTGATTTATCAAGGCTAAGAGCATGAAGATATCAGCTAATAAAGAACATTGCCAACCCACTAGCCTGCTTGTACGTGTTAATTTCAAATCCAACATAGTTTTGTTGCAAAATAGTTCTTAGTCCAGTGGTTATTTCATTCTTTATGATGAAACCAACAACACACAGTCCTTGGACGATATGTTTTCAAACAATTTATATCCCGCCCTTGGATAGAAATTGTCTAGTTTTTTGTTAAATCCAGGATATTTTTAATACCAAATTTACTAGATTAATTTTGTCCTGAATATGAAGTCCTTGGTCCATTTTTATTTTGTTGACTAAAAATATTATATGCTTTTATTTTTATTTTATTTTAATAACTTGATCTTCACAATTTTTTTGTATTAAGTATGTGTGAATTTATTATTTTCACTTGTTTTTGTTTGGCTGTTTCAAGCTGTCGCAAAGTTTTTAGTATATAAACAGAAGTAAGAACTGTAGAATTTTATTGTTTAATAATGGCCATAATGGTTGAAATAATTGTCTCATTATTTTTTAATACATTTAAATATTAAAAAAAATAGTGGGAATTTTCTCTAAATAATTTGGTTTTAATATCTACCTGAAATAATTATTCCAATAAAAAATAAATAGAAATATTCCGTGTGAAAATATCTCCGACAAATGATTCCAGTAACAAAATATCTCATTTAATGATTAAAAATTATTTTTCATTAATATAATTATTTTGAATTATCATAAAATATAAAGGCGATATTTGCGGTGACGTTACCAAGGGTTTGCGAGATTTGGATCTTTTATGTTGATTTAAAAAAAAATACAAACTTAAATCTGTAAAATCGTAAATCTGTTTTCAGCTTTGTATTTCTGGCCTACGGCCTGGTCTCGGCCTTAGGCCTCAGTACTTGCTTCGTTTTATCGTTATATTTCAACTAATTTAATGAGTTGAAGTTAGATAAATAACCTGGGGACTTTTTAGCCGTTACGTTCACTTTGTGTGAATTTGTGTGAATGAACATGATTCAGTTAAATTTGTAAAGTCAAGCGTTTACTATATGATATGTATCATTCAGCGACTTCTAAGAAATTAGGTTACCAATTCAACCCGCGTGCATGTTAAATTATTGGAATTGTTCAATATTCGTGTATGTTATCTTATATGGCTTTTCAAAGAAGTATGCCAAATTTTATTAATTTACGTCTTTTTGAATGTCCATTTATTTCTCAGAAACTAAGAATCGAATAGCACTTTTAGTATATTTTATACTAATATACATCTTTCAAATTTGGTATCAATATAAGTTTCTTCATAATCGGTTGGGTAGTTTTCAAGATGTGTGTGTCTGCCCAGATGAAATATGAAATATATACTATTTTTGTAAGTGGGCCGCGAATAACTTTTTACTAAGTAGTGTGATTTCGATGATTGCTTGTTTGGTGGAAAAACACATACGCTTAAGGTATAAGAAACTTAATGTAAAAAGGAGTGGGTTCTGCGCTAATCATATTGTAAACAAAACATAGAAACGTTGGCTCCGTGCCGAATGGTAATTGGCAACATGGAAAAATATTTGTGGTATAATTATGTATTTAAATTAATATTATTTTTGACTTTTGTTTATTTTTTTTAATTCGGTTATATTTTTCAACCATAATTATTTTTATTTGTTTACATGAGATATTTTATTTGTGGCATACTTTGTCGTTGAAATCATTTAGTCTTATAATAAAAAATTCAAACATTTTTTTGATTTCACACTTATATTTGACATGCTAAGTACATATACCGAACTTTCTTATTTAACCTAAAATTTTTCTTACCTTCTGGTGATAAAGAAAATGGTATGGTGAAAAGCGAGCATTCTGGTTGTGGCCGGATACCTCCATTGATATGTAAATCCAAATCTCCATCATTTTGTCTAGTTCCATAAACGCCAACATCGGTATGAATTACTAATACATACGTTGCATCACCCTTTCTTAAATGTTCTGATGTTTCTCCGAATCCAGGTCCAGCTGGATCTAAACCAACTACTAATGGAATTGGTTGTTTCAAATTTCTAGCAATTGTTCCACTAATTTGTGCACCCAATGAATGTCCCACAATCTGAATGCTATTTCTGTTTAGTAAATTGGCTTCTATTAACTTTTCGATTCCTAGAGCTACCGCTTGCCCAACCTTATAATAATAAAAAATAATTTGATGATTAAAGATACGTAAAAAAGGTATAATCACGAAATTTGAAAACGATAAGCCGTAGTAATAAAATATAAGTTTATTCGAAAATTGAAGTATCATAGTAAAACAAAAAAAATAGATAATAATATTAAAAATAACCAAATTATTTTCCTTTTTTTCAACAAATTTATTTTTCAGAATACGAATTCTTAAATAATTATCAAATTAATAATAATATTTTTATTAGTTGGGTGAGATTGTAAAGTTTTGAAAAAACTAACAATAAATATAGTATCGTCGATAAAATTTTACTTCAATTTACTTATTAAAACTTAAATACGCCCCTGGTTTATATTTTATTAAAATTAAAAATCTTTTTTTTATGTTATTTAACAAAAATCAACAATTATCAAAAATTATTATTTATTATGATAAATAAGTATATAATCCAATAAGATGTATTTTTTTATTTATTTCTAGAAAAAATTTAAATAAATTGAAATCATATGGTCCAGAAAAACCTCGAATGATTAGCAATCTGATAAATAATTCTGTAACTTAATTTGTAAAAAAATAACTCTTGTGTTTTTCGATTTTTAAATACAAAATTAAGGAAAATTTATAAATCGAAATTTCATTAATATAGCTGCCGGTCAACTAATTTAATTTGTGTCCTTGTTGTATTTATCCTATCTTAAATTATATGTTAGTATTGTTCCAGGTAAAATACAAAAATTTAAAACTTTCACTAGTATATTGTGTTTTTTTTTGCAAGTTGGGATTTGTAACATCTTAATCAATTGAGACATTATTATTTTCAACAATGACATACACCGACCAAATTAATATTTCTGTATTTGAAATATTTTATTGATTTTATACTTATGAAGCACTTGGTGGCCGTAGGGATAGTTCTTATTTTAATCATTAGTCATTAGTTATATGACATAGTACTCTTATGGACTTTCTACATAGTTAGGCAGTTGTTTGCAAATACATAATACATATTATCCCTAAACAAACACATCTATTGTCTGTATGTACATTTGTCAGGTATATGTACGCAACCGCATTTAAATCTTTATTCAAATATATGACATCGACAATAGACTAATAGACTATCGACTATGTAAAACTAACCTTTGATCTACCATTATGCTTTAAGGTGGATCAAACATTTTATTTTGATATTTATAACAACATGCGTATGGAAATTTTTTGAATTATATCTGCATGAAGCACCAATATAAAATTACTTAGTACATATTTTAGTTTAAAATGATTTTCAAATGAACTTTATGCAGAAATAAAAAAAAGAGCAATAATTAAAAGCATTCGAAACCGATAAACCGAAATACTCATAAATTTATATAATTTTTGAATATTTATATTGTGTGTGTTCAACGGATACCTATGTACATTGTGGCTACTCATTGCTAAATATACTCGTCCGTCATACATAGAATATATTTGAGTATATTAAGTCATCAGTTTGTAACGCCGTTTGAATTTTCGTCATCTAGGTAATTCAAAATCACGAAAAAGGATTTCAAGATGAAATCTTGGTTGCGTTACACATAAAAATGTGTGTTTATTTTTGTGTTTTTGTAAAATCGGTCAATTGTGCTCAATTTGAAATCAATGAATCAATGATACAATGTTTGAATCATAAGATAGAAGAGCAGTTCAAATTCAAAAATGTTAATTTTTTGTGTACAAAAACGTTTTTTCGGTAACTGTTCACATTCGCAACAATTTCAGCTAAAATATATATTTAGATATAATTATAAAACATCTCTTATAATTATGTTGATTGCGTATTTAGAGTATTTTATGAATAAAAATAATTAAAAATAGTATAATTCATAAACAACAACCTGTCGAGTATTTAAACAACTAACAATGTTAGCTATTATCTTTATTTGTTTGAATTTCCACCATCAAATTTGACCATCAGACATGATTATTGTTGAATGAGTAAATTTTTGGATCCAAGTAGATGAATATACTTTTAAACTAAAAATGTACCGAATAATACAAGAGGCAGTTTTCAAAAACCATTTCTGCATTTGAGAATACTCAAATGAGATTCATAGGAAGATTATTTTTGGAAAATGCAATTTCTCTTTCGCCACTCTTTTTAAGATGATTAAGTTATTTGTAGTTTAATTTTGGATCTACCGTGATATTAACTCACTTAAATAACTCGCATAGTCATTGAAACTTATGTTTGAATTTTCTAAAGTATATTCACATATACCTTAGGTAAAATATATCTTTTAAAAATATGCTTACCGAATATGTACTTGGTACAGCTTTTTGTAAATATTTATCAGCCATTGAATAACTTGTCCAATTTACTTGTAACACATTATATTGTTTTGTATCCAAATAACTGGATAGTACTGCCATTGTTGTGCTCGCATTAATTGGCTCCACAAAGCCAGGTGTATAAAATACTGTTTTTTTATGTTTTATATCAAAATATTTATTTTTCAATAAAGATTCTATATCTGATAATTTTATACTTTCATATTGATCAACTGTTTTACTAGAAATAATATAGAAATATAGAAATGGCATAATCTATAATAAATAACGATAACAAATTTAAATACTTAAATAATATGTATACTTTTGATTAGGAATGTTTGAATTATTTATAATTATTAACATCATTAAAATTTTAAAAATAAGTAAATGCTTATTGAGGTAACCACCGGCCATAGAAAATAAAACTTTTTATAAAATAATTAAGTGCTCATTAGGTGCTTATTCTTGCTATAATTAGTTTTAAAGTGAAGCTTTCAATAAGTTTATAACACAAACATGTTATTAGCATAAACATATTTGGTATATGTGTTCATAAAATCATGTAATTAGTACATTCCCGCAAGTCCGTCTGTCCGTTTGTCTAACCGTCATCAAGATAGCTCAAAAAGTTCGCGAATGATCAAAATCAGTCTATTTAGTTTAATGGCTCCTTGGCTCAACATTTACACTATAAAATTCGAAACCGGATTACGAGCAATAGTCACCCACCTCATTTTTCCATAAGAATAATATAAATCAGTTATTTGTAAATGTTAATTTTGTGCCCGGAAGCGATACCCGTGAAGGAGAAACATTATTTTACTAGTAAAATTTTCGCGGTATTTATAAATGACAGTACATGCTTAAAATCACTTAATATATAGAAGTCAAAATAGTTTGAAAATCTTTAATTTTAACTGAGTTTTATAAAAGCATTAGTAAAAATACAAAATATTGGTAATTTGAATTTCAAATTTGATTTTGAAATTTGGTGTGTGGATACAACGAAAATATCAGGGTCGTAATTTTTATTTACGGGATGCTAAACATGAATTAAAAATGTATATATGACTATATTAGAGCCTGGTATAATAACATTTTCTTCTAAAAAAATTCTGAAAAGTGACACATAACCCACGGACCAATAAGGCACTTGCAACGTATAAATTTTCACATTGGGTATCAAAATTTCGATATAAATATCGAAATTAAAATATAAATATCGATTCGTAAAATTGAGAATATTCCTATTATTATAAAAGACTTACCCATTATAAAATACTAAATACACATTTTCATTAACTTCCGTCACTGAAATTGAAAATCACAAATATATTAATATCAGATTAAAAGAAAATAACAGTTTGAATATATTACAATTTTTACGTGAATTAGCATTTGGTAAAAAAGCATTTACGCTACATACAATAACACTTAAAGTAAAAATAATAAACTTCATTTTACTGTAAGAGAATTGATTAGTGATCAACGTTTTCACTAAAACTAATTTTCCTCTATAAATTATAATGTTAAAATTATATTATTTGATGATAATAAGCTGTTGTTGGCAATGATTAAAAAATGCTTGTATATATTTATTTTTTAAATAATTTAACTATAAATTTATTACATGTCCTTCAATATCAAAACAAAATAAATTATAATAAAAGCATCATAGGCAGCTATTAACATTTCTTTGATTTATTTACCACAAAAGAAATAGCATATAATAATAATAATAATAATAATAATAATAATAATAATAATAATAATAATAATAATAATAATAATAATAATAATAATAATAATAAATAACATCCAAGTGTGTATATAATAGAAAATAATGTATATAAGTCTTCTTCATCGGTGCTTCCATGAGTGAGCTGCACGCCTGCATCGTAATCAGGGACTCTGCTCCGTTTACAATGTATGACGGAACATTTATACAAACCAAAGTCCATGCCAATGGCCTTCGTGTACTAGTGAACAGCCTTGAGAGCTTGAGAATGCTCTCTGAAGAACCATAGAGTTTCAGGTTATCCATATAAAATAAATGAGTAACCTGATGCTTTCTATCTTTCGAGGGGCCACAACGGTATCCAGTTTCTTCTCGCAAGCGAAAGGAAAGTGAAAATAATGAGATGCAAAATAGAACGTATTTTCAATGCATCTGATATTAGGGTGGATTTTCAAGCACTTGAGCAATACCAATATAAGTTGGCGAGAGTAAGTGTCACACGTTTTCCTATAATCCCCCTAGGCCATGCTCAGGTCGCGTTGATATTGACGTGCGGCTTGACAGATACAACGATCGACAAGAATATTATCTTTGCAACCTGATATGCCTCATTTGGAGACGCGTTGCTCGTATATCATCTACCAAACTGGTTCAATTGTTGTGAGAATGCGTTCGTTAAAGATGGAGGTGGACGTTTTTTACACGGTATTTTGGCATATAGGCTTTCTTGGGGATCAAAACTTTTGACCTTCCGCAAACCAAGTCGGGATGGTTGCTTATCCGAAGATATATGAAGTAATATATGGAGTGAAGCTGATCGATTCTTGTTGCCCAAGGGATACTTCCTAAGCGGTAACAGATGTACATACCACCTGTTCTAAATGAGCGTTGCAGAACCGTTCGAACAGTTTGGTCTTAAATAACTATCTATACTTGTCGACTTTTTATATATATCACGCCGGTAGCCTTCTATTTGCTTAGCTGAAGGTGGATTTTCTACAGGGGACGGTGTATTTGCAAATAAACGGGAAGGATTCAGAAGTAAGGTTTCCTTTATCGAATACACTTCACATGTTTAACTAGTTTTTTACGAGCGAGAGCTAGTGCACTATCTTTTCGATTTAACGATTCTTGATGATGAGCAATACTTTATTGAGTGTTGATTGATTATTCATAATTAATTAAAGCTATTGATTATAAACTATTGATTATAAACTATAAACTATAAACTATAACTATAACTATAACTATAACTATAACTATAACTATAACTATAACTATAACTATAACTATAAACTATAAACTATAACTATAACTATAACTATAACTATAACTATAACTATAACTATAACTATAACTATAACTATAAACTATAAACTATAAACTATAAACTATAAACTATAAACTATAAACTATAAACTATAAACTATAAACTATAAACTATAAACTATAAACTATAAACTATAAACTATAAACTATAAACTATAAACTATAAACTATAAACTATAAACTATAAACTATAAACTATAAACTGTAAACTATAAACTATAAAGTATAAAGTATAAAGTATAAAGTATAAAGTATAAAGTATAAAGTATAAAGTATAAAGTATAAACTATTAACTATTAATAATTAACAATTAACAATTAACAATTAACAATTAACAATTAACAATTAACAATTAACAATTAACAATTAACAATTAACAATTAACAATTAACAATTAACAAGTAACAATTAATCATCAACTGTTATAGATTATAGATTATAGATTATAGATTATAGATTATAGATTATAGATTATAGATTACAGATTATAGATTAAAGATTATTGATTATATATTATAGATTATTGATTTTTAATTATTGATTATTGATTATATATTATTGATTATAGATTATAGATTATTGATTATTGATTATTAATTATTGATTATTGATTTATGATTATTTATCATTTAATAATAATTAATAATTAATTATTAATTATTACTTTTTAATTATTAATTATTAAATTATTAATTATTACTTTTTAATTATTAATTATTAATTATTTATTATTTATTATTTATTATTTATTATTTATTATTTATTATTTATTATTTATTATTTATTATTTATTATTTATTATTTATTATTAATTATTAATTATTTATTATTTATTATTTATTATTTATTATTTATTATTTATTATTTATTATTTATTATTTATTATTTATTATTTATTATTTATTATTTATTATTTATTATTTATTATTTATTATTTATTATTTATTATTTATTATTTATTATTTATTATTTATTATTTATTATTTATTATTTATTATTTATTATTTATTATTTATTATTTATTATTTATTATTTATTATTTATTATTTATTATTTATTATTTATTATTTATTATTTATTATTTATTATTTATTATTTATTATTTATTATTTATTATTTATTATTTATTATTTATTATTTATTATTTATTATTTATTATTTATTATTTATTATTTATTATTTATTATTTATTATTTATTATTTATTATCTATTATTATTATTATTATCAGTTTCTTATTAAGTGTGATACATATACAATACTCACGCCAAGCCTTAACTATTTTCAATTTCACAGGTTTTGTCATCAAAGACTGAGTAGCAACGTTAGGAACTGTATCCGTATATGGCTACTTACTATCCGTATCTGTATCCGTGGATCTTAATTTTGAAAAATCGGCACTTTACAAAATAACTGTAGACTATCATTTGACTTTGCTGTAGTTAGCAATTTTGACTTGGAATTGGAAAGTTCCGGATTTTACACGTTGTAGATTTTCAATTATTTTTATCAAATTAAAAGCATTTATTTTAATAATCTTAAAAAGATACAATATAAATTTTAAATGTTTTTTAAAATAATTGAACAAAGTTTAGAATTACAAAGTTTTAGAAGACAAAATTTGAGAAAATTAAGACAATAAAATAAATGGACTACACATTTAAAAAGCAACAAATAGATAAAATGTAAAATAAAAAAATAGTGCAATTGTTATATCACAATTTTGTTTAATAAAAAGAAGAAATAAACCAAAACACACTAGCACTATTGATAGAACATAAACGAAATATGACATCACTTCGCGTATGGAAGGAGGGTGGGTGGGTTTCTTAAATGTACGTGTCAACGTATAGCAGTGTGTTTGGTTACAAGGGCTGATCATGGTACTGCCTCTGTCCGGTTTGGTGTTCAATATAGATGTCGCATGACTAACAGATCGTGGCTGATGCAATCAATCTAGCCATGGTCTGCGTATATTTGTGAGCAATTCCTAAGAACTTCGCAACCCTATAATTCTGTACTACCCGGGCTCCGAGCGAACCAACGACAAATGCATCCAGTGTGACTTTATAGCCCTTCAATGATAACGCAAGTGGGCTATATTTTCCGAGTTTTTGATATCGAGCAATCTCTAAGGCAACCTCAAATGGAATGCATACGTCGACAATTTTTATTTCCTTCCTAGCCTAATCCAGAACCACCAGATCAGGACTGCGTACGCCGGGTACCTGCCTATTGATGATTAAGACAGCACCCAGGGGAAGCTGCGCCCTGTGAGCAAGACGATCTGGAACGGCATTGTTTCGCCGTTATCACGCTACGTAATGGGTATACAATGATTAAGTACTTGTGATAATGCCTCATTGATATTTCCACAACGTCGGCACCGTACATCATCATTACCAAACCGACGTGCGCCATTAAGTGTAACAACGCCAACGGGCACGGTGAATAAAGCGGTAGTCACAGAATCGAGTGCTCCTACCATTCAACAGAAAGGAGTTTCTCGTTTACCTTTGAGATGTATATGAGTAAGTCTTCCCTGATCGAGTTTTCCTAGAAGATTAAAAAGGTAATTTTCCCGAAGTGCTGAGAGTAGCTTTCAATCTACCATTGGACGATTATAAGTTCTGCTGTTTACATTGGCCGATTGATGATAACCAACAGAGCACGTTTCTCGACACACCAGTGAAAACTCACACCGATTTTGCTGTTTAGATGACGGTACGCATTTCAAGCTTGTGGTAATATCTGGGCTGCCAATCAAGATGCCACTCTAACGAGTGTTTATATCGCCAAGTTAAAGATTATAGGGCTCAGTGGAATCCTTGCTTTACATCATCCAATGCACTTTGGACCATGAAGTTATGCTCATAGCACCCATCATACTTCAGAAAACCTTTTTGCATTGGGGAGATATTGTTGGAATGATTCGCCAGCAGGCGATCGTCCTTCCTAAAGTAAGAGACCTCCAGTTCAATAGCTCATCACGGTGATGCTTTTTATATAGGAGAACAGTACGGGAGTCAGCCCATGCCAGTGTTGATTTTTACTCGCGAAATCAACGGTCAAACATTACAGAAAGCACTACACCACCAGGATCAGATCGTTTAAGGCACGTGTACCCTATACCATCTTTTCCCGAAGTCTTATTATATGTTTCGGCCAATTGCGTGCATACTGATTCTTTGGAGATGGAGTCAAGTAGGAAGGCAAATCGTTTTTCTCCAACCGCGCCTTTATTTTGATTAGGAAAATAATATTTGCCGGAGTCCTTCAGGAGTAGATGTTCGTTCCTGCTCTTTAAAAGTAAATATTCCACGGAAATGTTCATCGCGACACAACCTTTCAGGTACAGCACCATAAACAACCCGTGTGTCATTATCGAATTAAAGAGGCGAGGGTTGCAGGGCAGTGTTATTAGAAGGAAGGAAGGTGGTTGTCATTGTCGCTGCTGCAGTCGACAATCGCATACAGATACCTCTAAATGATGACTGGGATACCGATTTGGCGCGTTTGAAGCCGCACATGGTCCATTTGATGAGTGATGTTTTTGAAGAAATTTCAGTAACTTTGTAGCGATTTTTTTACCTTTACAAATTTTAAAAGTAAAAATAATAATTATAAAAATTTAACATCATTCACAAAAAAGTCGCTACATATCAACCTACCTCTAGACGTGAATCATTCCGATAGTCTTATACCGCCTTCATATTTTTGACGTAAGCAAAAATATGCACGCGCATTTTATTTTTTTATATATTATTAAAAAAATATGTGTGCTGGTAAGAGGTTAGCAGGGAGAATTCACCCTTTTTTTTGGAATGGCATTGATACTGAAGACATCACCAAATGATATATCAACACATAGGTTAAAAAATTAATCCAAGGTGGAAAAAAATATCGGAATGATGGACGGTGGACTTAAAATAGTTGAGGTTATTAGTAAGATATAATAAAAAAAAAAAATATTTCAATTTTAATTATATGAAACCGGGTATGTAGGCAACATTTTTTTTTTACAAATCCCATTAACCTTTTAATTAATTTATTTGGCCAATCGTATTCTATTTCTTCCATACGTGCGTTGTTAAAACGACCGCGGTTAAAATTATATTTATATGCGATATTATTTCACATTTTATTGTTCATGTTTATTAAATTATAATTCATTATTTATAAGTGTTAGGCAATGTTAAGTTTGTTTAATCATAATTCAGCTAGTTAGCCGTTGTTAATTTTTTTAGTTATGTTCATAATTGTTTGTCATTTATGAATAAAAAGATTATTACATATTAAAGTTTGTTACCGATAGATCGGGTATTCAACCAGTTAGGTAGTAAGTCGTTGTTAATTTATTTAGTTATTTTTATAATTGTTCGTTATTTATGGATGAAAAGCTTATTATATATTAAAGTTTGTTACACATTTATCAGTTATTTAATCATTTACCTCAACCTTTGACGTAGCTCATTACCCTTTCAAATCTTGGTTGTAATAAAACACCTGGGTCTTCTTGAATAAGGAGATTGTGAAACGGCGATGCTAACTGGGGGTCAACGCTTCGTATAATCGTTGACTTGGGCCCATATTAACACTACAGCACGCAAGCGCCATTATTTCTTAATTCATAATACTAATTTATAATATTACATTTAATTTTAATACATTTATTCTTTAATTGCATCTTTTTCTTATTTTTTGCTACAATTTAGACAGGAACCCATTAGCGTATTGGAATGTAAAAACCGGTATCCCGTGGTAGCGTTTTATATGTTTTTTAAGGTCAGAGTGCCACTTGTGGCAAAAAAAAAATGAAAGAATTGTTGATTTTCAATTATTTATAACACTATTAAATAGGTCAATCTTCTACCAATGTGAAAATCCATGAACGATCAGTTTTTATAGATATAGATGCACCTGGGCATGGAAAAAATGCTCTCTTCCTGAAAAATGAGTTTACAAATTTTTCTAATAACTTTTTGTTATTTTTTTTTTTTGCGCTTAATTTATGACTTAGATGTATTACGTTATAAAGTGGTAATTGTTTTTAAAAAGTCAATGTAGAGTGGAATTCTTCATCGTGATATTCGCCGCCTATTTACTTTTGCGCCTTGTAGAAGGTGTCAGCTGAAAAAAAAGGGTAGATCCATCTTTTAGACCGATTACGCAAATTTTAAGCAATTTAACAAACATTATTCTCACGAGTTGTCAGAGTCGACATCCTCACATTCTACTGTCATCCTACATTCGCTTCATCGCAGTATAAGGCTACGCCGTCTGTTCCGAGTCCGTATGATTCTGAGAGTGTCTTCTTCTAAATACAATCAATATCCGAGGTTTCGAGTTTTCTTAGCAATAAACTTTTCGTGAGCTTGCAGACCTGCATTTGGTCGGTGGCACAAATGTATTTTTGCATATTTGCAATTTATACTTTCCAAGTGCCTAAAAAATTTCTACGCCAAGCAATCAGCTTCAGTCACGTGATTAGTGTTCAGCCAATTATATTGAAGTCTTGCTTGAATCACGAGATTTTGGCAGTTAAAAAAACATAAAAATTAAGTTTACAATACTAAAAACAAATCATTATAAAAACACTTGAGTATCATAACGCACGATAATTTCGAAACAAAAAATACTGAAATTCATGATTATAAAAGAGGACTGAATTCGTAATGCAACGGTTTGCACTTGAGGATGATCACACATCGCCGGCATAATAGATATGTATATTTATATACACTATATATACACTAGTAACCGGTCCTCACTTCGCTTCATTATTTTTCATAGTTCTAATTTTTGTTCATAAGACTTATATAATTCTTTACATTAAAAATTCAGCATACATGATAATTTTGTTCAAGATGTACTAGTTTTCAGCATTCCTTGTTAGAGACACCGATATATAGCTATTCATGTGACAATAATAATAGCTATTAAATTTTTAAGGGAAATTGAAATGTAAAATACTTTAGGGTTCATAGGAATGAGAGGAATGTGTGCCGTTTAATGTGCTGCTGGTCCAGTGAGGATATTAGCTTCGATTAAATTTATTTAAATAACAAGGTTACCTGTTGATAAGTAATGGTGATAATGGCTTACACAGATGTTCTGAATGTTCGTTTGAAGTTTTTCCTTTGAAGGCAAACACAGTTTATCTCATGTTCAGACAAGTTTATTTAAACAATTCCATTATTTCGTCTGAGTGTAATCCTTTATTCATAAACCATTTTACTAAACCCTTAATTGCATCGAGTATTGGAATACTGGGATGTAGCTCTTTGACATATGAGTAAAATGACATTACAACTGAACTTGGTGTTGTATCTATGTTTTTGATTCTGTTGATTGAATCAATACTATTTATGACGGAAGTTTTGGAAAGTATAAATTGTACATGTATCAAAATACCTTTGATCTTTATGCAAACCGTCACCAAATTATCAATGAGTATATTACTCCTCGAAAAATTATAACGCCTGTCTAATGCATACGGATAATGGCTACTTTGTAGTCAATTTTCGTATTTATAAAATAAAAAAAAATAAAAAAACTTGAGCTAGGAAATTGGGGCAAAAAATTGAAATTTGTTAAAAAAATTCTAGAGTTCTCATTAATAATATTCAGGGAAGCTTAGAAAAATTAAAAAAAAATTTTGTATATCGATGGATGGCACTTATTTTTTTTTCCGATTCATTTGGTTATAATTGTATAGCATTTAATCATTTAAATATCAAAACGAATAAGAACCACAGATTCTGTGATGGACATATGTAGATTCCCTCTATTAAATTTCTTAGAAGAATATTATTTCTAACTAAGTCGGAATGATTGAATTATGACATGGTTTATACGTGTAAATATTCTTTCACTGAAACTGAACAGTGACGGAATGACTGAACTTGAACATGACTGATATGTGCATATGCACTTAGAGATTCGGGTCAATTGAGGGAATATAACATAATTTTATATAATTGTTGAATTCATATTATTATTATTATTTTTTTTTTTATAATATAGTTTAACCAATAATTCTGCTTTGATGATAATATAGAGCAGTTTTTTATTTAAAATCAGAAAAATTATTATTAATATACCTTTTTAATCCAAAACTTCGTATCACATTGCTTCTTGGCAATTGTGTATATAATGTATCATGTAAATATATTTCACAATGATAATAAATAAGTGCATCATACTTTTAATTATAATTTCGGTTAATTAATATCGTTTAAATTGAGCAAATTGATAAATAAACATCTTTTAAAAGTATAAAATAAACAATTGTGTGCTTTACAAGGTGGAAAACCATGTTGGAAAAATATTATAACATTGTTATTCTCTACCCTGTATATATACGAAATACAGATTGTGTTTTTTAACTTGGCATGTCGAAAAAACATTAGAAATAATCAATTTATCTAAAAGTACTTACTTATGGATGGGCTTTATGAGTTAAATCAAGGCCAATTTCATAAAGCCCATTTTAAATTTTCAGAAACTTTTTTTTTTTTTTTTTTTTATTGATATTATTGCTATCTTTTATTTATCTTTGTGTATGTATTTAGGGTCATTAGGGTCATATTATAGATATTTATTTTAAGACCTTGAAGTTTTGTTTGGATATGCATTGGCGTAGTTTAGTGGGAGCGGTCGACAAGAAAAGTGCTTCGACTGAAAAATGATAAATTTCGAAAACACATTGGTTCTACTACTACACTTTTTTTTTTCAATTTTACTACACCTGGAATGTGTAGTGGAAGTTAATATAGCATAATTTAAATACGTGATAATAAGGGTCATCGATTTTGAAGCAGAGTGGGATAGTAAGAATAGGATAGAAATCAAATATTGTCTAATGTTAGATTGAAATCTACGAAAAATGAAGTTCTAGAGTATATAATAGACGACGTTAAGACTGTTTGGACTACCGGAAGTAAGGCTACCGTAATTAAGTCTGAAGAATAATTATAAACGCTAAGTGTAATTATTTCGTCCATCGTAATATTAATAAAACTAGTACCTTAGTTTTCTAAATCTTCCTTGCTTTCATAGAAAAAAATTGGTATTCTTGAATACTTCTTAAAAAGGGAGGTGCACTAAAAATAGTTATCCTACGCACTACAATTACTTCACATCGATTTCAAAAAACAACATCTTTTATATTACATAAAAACTAAAGTTGGTACTGTAAAAGATTTTAAAACTGTAAAAGATTTTGAAAGGAAGTAGGAGTATACATTAAAAAGCTTTCCTATGTTCTCTCATCATTTCACAAGAATTGCATATAGATCTAGTCCTGGCTTTCTAGTCTTTCTAGTCCTGGCTTGTGTCTAGAAAAAAAACTTATACTTACGGTAGTTTTGGTAATTTTTCCATATACAAAATATGGAAAATGTATATAATATAGATAAAATACTAGATTATAATTATAAACTTACAGTTTTATTATTTTCCATAATTATGCCTCATGGTATAACTGCATTTTGCATAGGAGTTTATTTACAAATTTGAGGGTGGTAAATTAAATAAAAAGTTTCTTCTAATTATGTCATATCATTTCGTATCCATTGCAAAAACTATATATTTCTGTTGGTAAAAGTTGGAAATTTTATAGAATTTTCCAAAGGGGGAGGGTAAAATTTTCCTGGAAGTATACAGTTAACTACTTAAATGTGATAAGCATTGATAGATAAAAATAGAGATATTTTGTATGTTATTATAAAAAATACTTTAGAACAGAAAATTTGTAGGAAAAAGTATTTTTTGGTATTTTTTTTTCATACTTAATTTGCCCAGATTTTTGATATATTCATCCTTAAACAATCAGATATACAGCAAGCAACGTTCTTGGTTAAAAAAATTGAGAGACTTAAGGCAGTTCTGCCAGTTCAAGTCAATTTGGGCAACCAGCTTTTTACTGTATCGAAAATAATTTGCATTCGTGAAATATAGCGAACATATGAGACATCCTAAATTATTTGCTATTTGATAAACTGTGGATAATGTGTTTTTGTGGTTCGGATATTGTAAAATGGGTAAATAACTGATTTCAAATGGTTTTGTAGTTTCTTTTAGGGTCTGGTAAAGAACAATTCTGAAAATTTTTTTATTTGTCATCGATATGGCCATCCATATAAGTACATTTTTCCAAAATAAGATTTATTCGTAACAAATCAAATCATTTAAAAATGATAAATAAATAATACTTCAATAATAAATAATGGACAAAACTGAAAAGAACTGAATTGTACTAATGTTAAATTTCGATTTTTTGCCCCAATTTCCTAGATAAAATTATTTTTATAAATACATATTTCGATTACAAAGTGGTCATCATAAGTATGAATTAGCTAGTTGTAATGGTTCTCTGAAGAGATGTTACTCGTTGCTAATTTGGTGACGGTTTGCACACATGTCTGTTGGTATATGCGCAATTTATACTTTCCAAGCATCTATCAGATTGCTACGTCAACCAATCAGCGTCGATCACGTGTTTACTGTTCGGCCAATGATATTAAAGTATTTGACCACGTGGTTTTATCAGTTAAAAAGTCTCAAACTAAAAATTGAACGTACAAAACTAAAAATCAAATAATTTTAATTACAAATACCGTTTCAATTCTAATAGTTCAAGTTCAATTTTGAAATCAGTTTTAAATTTGACTTGTCGATTTTATGATTATTTTCAATGACATGAGCAGCTACACATGATTTATCGGTTCGCCCAAATTTTATGTGTGCCATGTGCTTTTTGAATCTGGTAACAATTTGTCATCTACTTTGTCCTATATATTTCATCGAGCAATTTTGACATCCAACGCTGTAAATTCTTGACTGCTGTTCGTTGTTAATTTTGTCCTTTGGATTTCATAGTAGCTGCTTCAATTTGGATCTGCTGATAGGAGCTATTTTTAAATTATGTTCTCCAAATTCATTTCCTATTTTGTTGATGCATGGTAATAATATGTTAATTTGCACCATTTCTTTTTATCGCTGTTGTCCTGTTGTTGCGTTAACGTTAATCATATTGGTGATTGTACTTGGATCAAAGCCATTTAATGTGTTTTAATTCTTAAAAGTAGTTTTTCTTTGATAATGGTATTTTAATTAAACGGTTCACTAAGAAATTTAAAATGGCTAGTTTCTGTTGTGGCGGACTATTGGAGTCCGTTGTAATGTACCTTTCGGTGTGTGTCGGTTTCCTGTATATGTCGAATTCTAATTTTTTAGCATTATTATTTCTTGATATTTTTAAATCTAAAAACGGGATTAAACCACCTTTTTCGATTTCTGTTGTGAAATCGATGGATGGGTATTTATTGTAAAATTGTAAAAATATCATCAACGTATCTATACCAGAATGTTGGAAGTAATTGAACGTTTGTTTGGCTTGTTCTTCTAGTTCTGTCATGAAGATGTTGCTAAAGAATGGGGATAACGGGTATTTTTTCAATCGAAAAAATATCGTCAAAATATCAGCTTTTCCAAAAAGTCTGGGAGGTTTTTGTTCGTTGTAATCTCTACTTTCTGATGGTGTAAACATTACAATAGTAAATGTTCTCAGAAAATGTAAAAAATTGAAAAAAAACAGATTTTGCGTATAAAAAGTGCCCACTAGCATGGAAATAGGGAAGCATTCTTTCCACGCATTTTAAATGTAATTTCCAATTACCTGCACGTTCAGCCCGTATGAAATGTTTAACCAATGAGATCATTTTCCAGTACTGCATCCAAAGTTTTGCGGTAGGTTACTTCTTTTTTGTACTAATTTTAGATGCTCAATAAATTTTTCTTTTATGATCTTAAAATCGTGATGCAAATTGTCTTCAAAATATTCTGTTCCTAAATCCAGCAAAAATGTATCCATTAGCCCCATTTCTGTATGTAACAACTCCATCGATGAAAAAATTAGTTCAAACAAGGTGAGCTGTACTAGAAAATGTCCTCGGATAGCTCGTGTATATGTGTGCCCGGAAAGAGCTTTGTCGGACAAATTTTCAGCATATGTTTCACAAAAAGCCTCCTTAATTCCACTACCATCCATGGTGAATCCAATCGATCCGAGGTACGACATCAATAAATGAAATCCCCCAAGTCCTACTTGGATTGAGGATAAATATTTTAAATCAAATAAATTACAGTGTATTTGGGACATAATAAGGTAAGTTTAAGGTAAGTCAAATTAGTAAGGTACACACTGGTTCCATGAACCCATTCCAACCATCCGATTTGTTGTTTGCAAATTTTGAATAAGACCATGCAAAATCTGCCGAAGAAATTTCATGGTTGTCCGTAACATCTAAAATATCTTCTATCTAAACTGTTTTCAATCCATCGGAACTTTTATTTTCAAAACGTTTTAATTTCACAAATCCAATTTCGCCTATCTCTTCAGTAGATGGAATCTGTTTTAATCTAGAGGTGGTTTTCTTTGAAGTAACACTTGACGCCGGTGTAACAACCATTATTCCACCCATTGCATGGAAAGTATTCTTGCCATCAATCGTGCATGTATTATGATCCGCATTGTCATAAATTATCTTAAAATAGCAATAAATAGGCATTTACAAATATTATTTAAAGAAGATTATACAACTTTTTCAAAATATTGTAGATGTCTTATTAAATATTAACTTTATTTACTTATTTGTTTGTTAATTATAGTAGTATATTTCAATTATACATTTTTTGGTTTATCAATGTAACTTCAAATTTTACGTTTTTTGAGTACTTAAACTGTAAATTTTAATAAGTAGCTCAAAGTTGTACATAATGATTTTAAAAAAATTTTCGAATTTGAGTTTTTTTAAATTTATTACATTTTCTGAGAATATTAACTATTGTAATGTTTACACCATCAGAAAGTAGAAATTTCAACGAACACAAACACCCCAGATTTTTTGGAAAAAGCTGATATTTTGACGCGAGAATTTTCGATTGAAAATTAGGGTGCTTTTTTGATATTAAGTTAAAATAGGGCAAAAAAATAAATATTTTAAATCAAATAAATTACAGTGTATTTGGGACATAATAAGATAAGTTTTCACCAAATTTCGTAGAAAAAATTTTTTTTTGAAAAAGATAAAAATTAAAAACCAAAAACTTGGTTATTTGAATTTTTCACCTAAATTTTGTACGTTATGTGAAAAAAATGTAAACACAAAAGTTGTAGATCTTTTTATTACCTACAACTTTGCCATTTAACTTTTTCCATAGGACTTGTAGTTTTGCCGGAAATCAAGAGAAACCATTTTTAACCCTTATTTTTATCATATTCTTTTCTAATGGGTTTCATTCTACTGTAATTTTTTTTGGTTTCAAAAATTATCGACACTAGCCTAAAATAACAAGTTATATTACAAAATGTGGTGATATAATTTAAAGGTTGATTAATTTTGGATAATAGGATATAGAAAGTACTTTTACCAAAAACTTAATCTGATTCAATGTGGTTAACTTGACCTTTAGAGCCCAGCCAATTAGTTTCCGATTAAAATAAATTATTATATCCAATGAATCGGAAAATGTATACAAAATAATTGTTTTTAAATATTTGCAGTTATAACACGTGCAGTTATCTAGTTAGAATTAGCTTAGAATTACTGAGATTTACAAAATGTGCAAAATAGATTTTGGTAATAAATTCTATAGAATCACTTAATTAATCCAGTTCCGTCCATCTTCTCCGCCCATCCATCATCAAGAAAACTCAAAAAGAAATAACGAGCTGAAATTTTGGTGGTGTATTCTGGGCCTAAAAATTAATTTAATTTCAATAATCGATCTATTGGGTTAAATGGATACCCAACTTTTGAACCGCAAAAGATAGATATAATTTTTATGATAAATGAATGTTTATTTTCTTAAAACAAACAACTTTTATTTGAAACATTTTTTCGTAAAATGTTTGAATTTGCCATAATTTCAGCTCAAATTTAGCAAATGAACGTTTATATGGGTAGCTACAATATAGATATATATATATATATATATACTTTTCGTGGAGATCGATTAATGTAAGTGAATAAAAATAGTCCACGTATGAGTTATGCACTGAAAACTAATATAATTTCTTGAAAGTTTCGACTCACTTATTTTTAAAAGTTATAAATAGGCTCTATCTAAAACCTATCGTTACCGATCTAAAACCTAATACTTTCTAATCAAAAAGTAGAAGACTCCATTTATAATCTTCTGAAGATGTTCATTTTGATTGAAATGCACTGCAAAAAAAAAATTTTCAATGATAAGTGGTAAAGCTGACACTAACCAAATTTTGGCATAGGTGTTTGTAGAATTAGGATGTTTTTATTTTTTTTAAATATAGTTAATTGTTGTCCTGAAAATGAGGAACTGAACAAAATATTTTTATTTGTGCATTAAGATAATATATAAGAAGGTATTCCAATCCTGCAATGCATCATGGAAAATGTGTCAAACGGTCGCGCCACCACGCGTGTGTCAAGCACACTAGCCGGTATTATATTATTTATATTAATATCACATAAATAAATAAATAAATATTTTCATAAGAATACTGATTATTAATGATTATTTTTATTCTATTTTTTATAAAAATCATTAGTAATTAAAATAATAAATGTAGAATTAATAAGTACATAATTTCAGATATCTAATAAAGGTAACGTCGAATTCGTTCTTTCCTGTCATTAAGATTTGTATTGTAAAAATTTTATTGTAATGAATTATTGTTCATTATAATTATTAGGACATTTTTGACAACAATTTCAAGAGTTTAGAATGACTGTGTACCTTAATTACTTATCAGTTATAATCTGAATTCTAGTTTAATTACTATTAACATTATTATAATTATTAATTAATAACCAATTGTAACAAAGGCTATGACAAAGCCTAAGAATTAATCAATTTGTTATTAATTTAAGTTGTAAGCATTACAGAAAAATTGAAAATCTATTGCTAAAAAAAACAAAAAAATTCATGTGCTGGGATTCGAACCCAGTCTTCTTACTTGGAAAGCAAGCAAAAATAATATGCGCTGCTAATCATCTTAGTATGTATAGATCAGAGGTAACTGATAAACTGCGCTGAGGGAAAACCTGTTTAACCGGAGAAATTGAGGAAACATAGAAAAACAATTAATTGAGGGTTTTAAAATAATTATTATCATTTATTGTTATTATTGAAAGGTGAGAATAATTGTTTTAGACAGTAGTTAATTATTAAACAATACTTGTTATTATTCCGAGAGTTAGCATGAAAATACTTTAGATGCCGGCTAGTGTGCTTGACACGCGCGTGGTGGCGCGTCCGCTTGAAACATTTCCCATGATGCATTGTAGGATTGGAATACCTTCTTATATATTATCTTATTGTGCATCATTAAAAATAACCGATTTAGAGTGCTTAAAAGTATAAGTAAAACAGTTTTCCTAGATTTGTCCTTACGAGTTTTAATGGCATCAATTTTCATGATCTGTTCAACAACCAAAAATTTATAAACGCTTGCATTTACATCATTTGCATCGGTGGATTTTTAATTTTATGGCTACGCATTTTTTTATTAAAAAATAATATTAATAGCTCCAAAAATTATGAAAACTGTTATACAAATACTGCTCCTAAGTGTAAAAGTGATAGAACTAACTATCAGTATCACAGATTATTTTTTTACAATCAGAAACGTATAAACGCGACAATAAAATACGTATTATATAAATTTGACAATAAACTTGTAATAACCATGTAATTTAAATTTAAATCTCGTATTTTAATCATTATATCTGACCTGTGTAAAACCATTTATGACTTTTGGTAATAATTGATAAGTATTTAATTAGTTCATTTTCGTTTGTTCGTCTGTCTCTTACCAATATAATGATAGTACAAAAACAAAACGATAGTTATTTGAAATTTTGGTAGTGTAACTTAAAAACTGAGTTTTAGTTTGTGAACTAAAAAAATCCGGTGAAAGGATCTATGACTCTGCTCAAATTTGGCTAATAAATACATACATAATCTGGCAATAACTCTCCGAAAATCTAAGAAATGGCGGTTGTAGCTTCGCTAATGGTCTGTTATTAGTTTCATTCATTACTATAGATATTTGGCAAAACAGCCAAATATTACTATAGACATTTTCTTAACGTGATTTCGTTTTTATCATCAGTTGGAGTAAGCAATTTTTGTTTGTTTTGTTAAAGCTGGTATTTTAGTACTGGTATATCAAATTAAAAATTGAATAAATGAGTTTAAACGTGAACATACATAAAAAGAAGAAAATTATTCAAGATGCCCTGCAGACGTGAGATAAAATTGGTGTTAAGAAACGATATGGTGTTAATCTGAATTGTTTTAATGGTGAAAAGTACTTTGGTGTAAACTTGACAACTCTGGATTTATTTTTATTGTTTTTTGCTAATAAAAATTTATAAAAGCGGAGCTTAGACGTTTATTGGAAAACTAGATACTCGTGTATTAATAAACTATATCCTTACTAAACAAGTTCATTAAATACAGTTGTTAAATATGAATACTTCACCATAAAATTTTTTACAAATAATATTCAAAATTAATCACTTTGTTTAATCTTTATTAAAAGTATAATAACAGATATTTTGGCTGATAAAAGTTTGATAAGTTTACATACGATGAAATCATTCATAAATAATTATTGATTTTTAAATAATTTAATAGCAGTTATTGGGTTGAAAATTATAAAAGTGATTGAAGAATTTTTTCCATTCAAAGACCTTTATATCATTTGATGGATAAAATATTATTTCGTAACCATAGAAACGGAAAAAACCATTTGATTCACTGTGCCAATATTTGACTGTAATGTCCAATAAAAAGAATTAAATTAGGTATATAAGGTGGATGGACCATGGAAGGCCACGCTCCCTAAAGGCCAACGTAAAACATTGTAGTAATTGACATTTAAGTGCATTTTCCTTCTAAGATCCTTCAAAGTCAAGACCATAGACGCGGTGGCATGCCGCTAGCACAATTATGGCAGTTAGATCACACGCTTCGTAGCCCTCGATCGTCGTCGTTACATTAGTAATTCCACCACGAAGCAAAACGTAAGTTATTAAACAACCTATTATTTTCTCATATTTTTTTTTACTGTTAAATGACGTTAAAAAACGAAGATTTTTTAATGGTACAAAAGAAAAAAAAAATTTGTCTCGAATGACTGATTTATAATATTGGCCTTGTGTGGAGCCTTGTCTATTGCAAATCCATTTTGAAGAGCTTTACAAAACCTAAGTTTACTTATTAGTGATTAAATCTAGGTTAAAAACAGTAATTTATTTGGTAAGCAATAAAACAAAGTACAACTTAATAATAAGTTTTCTTCATTTTGCCAGTAAATAATGTTTAATCGTTTAATCGAATAACCTTATTTGGTCCACCTACCTTACTTTTATACCGGAAATTTGTATATATATTAAAACGATTCTTATCATAAACATGATAAGTATTATAAAATACATTACGTTGTTATACTTGGTAAAATGTCATTCTTTTAACGTTTGTAAAATAAAAATAGGTCACTTTTCTATTGTGAAATATTAAAATTGTAAAAATCAAACTTTGTGGTTATGATGCTGTTTACAATTTGTATGATATGATGTTGGTTGTGTGTTCTGTATCAACAAAACTGTTGTAACAACGACAACAGTGTCAAAATCTCAAAACTGCTTTTGAAAAAATATATCATCGAATTTTTCACAAATATATCTGACATATTGATATAAGATGTTCCATATCAAAATAATATTATTTAAACAACTTATAATACGTTTTTTATCATAAATCTAAAAGTTCGTGAGAGATTTGAGTAACAGTCTTTTTGTGTAATCTGTATGTAATTTTTGCAGTTATGAATCATGGTATGTGTAATATGGAAACCATCTTCTGGCAGGATTTAACCCCGCATATCACCAATCTATATCATTCGATAGGGATCAGAGTTGAGTTTTTTCAAAAGTATAAGAGCAGAGCATAAAACTTTACGTAAACAAGTGAAAATAGCAGCTAACAGATTTAATTGTTTTCATACACTTCACATGGTTAAGTATCAATGCATGAACAATTTTTAATGATTAGAATTTTTAAAATATTGTCCTAGTGCCAGTGCCAAAACAATACCTGTGGTTAGTTAAAACAGCTGTTTTCAACTACTATAACAATCTTTTAAACGAAGGTGAGGTACTGCTGATGACTAGTATGAAAACGTAGAGGAAGTCGCTTGTAAATAAAAGATAATTTAAACAAAATAATCTCTTTATTCTTTGTAGATAAAGTTTATAATAATTGAAAGGTACATTTTTACAGAAAATAATCTCTATGTTCCTTATTATTTGATAATTATCAGGTATATTCTGCTTTTAAATTAATATTTAATATCGGGTACTCAATGAGATCATTTAGATAAATCAGCATTATAAACATATTTTGTCTTAATCACATATTTAGTTATATTCATGAGTCAACATTATTAAAAGATATTTCTAACATTAATTAATAAAAAGTCTTAATAAATGAACAATTAGTACAAGTTTAATGATTTATCATAACTATTTGTATCATAACTACTTATTACAGTTATGATACAAATAAAATGGATCGGGTGCTGTGCAAGCTTCATTCCCCCCTAGCCTTCATCCTGAACAAGGCTCTCACTTTCCCCTGAACTGTTATTACCTTAAGTTTTTTTAACTAGGCAGAAGCATTCTTCAGATTCTTCATCTGAAGATTCTTAATTTCGCCAATTATTGTTAATTTTTTTATTTTCCGCTAATGTTCCTTTTTATCTTCTTCGCCTGTTTTTTACAGTTTTTTCTTCAGTTTCTTTCCAAATTTCCACTCTCTCTGATTTATCTGTGGATATAGATTACCTTTTTTCTATCCCTGAGGATTGTTTTTAGAAAAAATTTGACTCTTTCCGGCGAAAATAAATGATGATGGCTTGTAGATGATTGAGCAGACTTAAGAATAGTATGAGCATCATTTGGGTTTCGTTCGATTACGATATCCAGGGCCCCTCGATTTTTTGATGAATTTTGGCAAAACAAGCCAAAATAAGACGAAAATGAAGAATATTAACTTTCTTGTTTTCGCCTATTTTTCGAGTTATCGAACTTTTTTTTCGAAAATATACCCCAAAATAACCATATATTTTTTACGTTTATTTCACAAAATAATCACAATTTAACACATTTCACAAGATTTAATTACTATTTGTTGTTACAATTAATAAAATTTCAGTCATTAACAACCAAAATTTCAATTTATTTAAACGAAATAAACATTTTTATTTTAATCGCTTTTTTGCTTACTCACGACATTTTATATACTTATATTTGACTGAAAAAAAATAACTAAGTAACATTATTTTGAAATATTATAGCAAACATTAAAAAAAAAAATTCCTAAATGAATATAATGAAGATTTTATTGTTGAATTTTATATAAAACATTCATGCTAAGATTTCATCGGCAAAATCAAAAATTTAAGTTTAATCACAGGTTGAACGTAGGGGCCAAAAACCAACCCGACCCGTGCAAACTATACCCCACAAATATATGGGTAGTTTAATCACAGGTTGAACGTAGGGGCCAAAAACCAACCCGACCCGTGCAAACTATACCCCAAAAATCTATGGGTAGTTTAATCACATGTTGAACGTACAGTTGAATGTTAATATTTCATAATAATAAAAAATATCATGAATAATAATCCCCAATAATTATAACAAAAAATTAATTTTTAAAACATTTTGACATTTACTGTTAATTAATATTTAAAACATTTTGACATTGTACAGCACCTCATTTTAAGAAACTTTTTTTTTCTTAATGTTTGCTATAATATTTAAAAATAATGTTACTTAGTTATTTTTTTCTCAGTCAAATATATATTTTAAAAAATGGCGTGAATAAGCAAAAAAAGTGATTAAAATAAAAGTGTTTATTTCGTTTAAATAAATTGAAATTTTGGTTGTTAATAACTGAAATTTTATTAATTGTAACAACAATTATATTCACAAGATTTTATTACTAATCTTGTGAAATGTCTTAAATTGTGATTATTTTGTAAAATAAACGTAAAAAATATATGGTTATTTTGGGGTATATTTTCGAAAAAAAAGTTCGATAACTCGAAAAATAGGTGAAAACAAGAAAGTTTGTATTCTTCATTTTCGTCTTATTTTAGCTTGTTTTATCACAATGAAAAGTCAAATCGAGGGGCCCTTGATATCGTAATCGCCCCATCATGGTTCATTTGTTTGTAATTAACAATTTTTTGAATCTACTGGCGTATCAGTCTCTTCATCAAGCTCAAGGGCTTGGTTTTTTGCATCATCACTGGCAGATTTGCCCTCCAACCTGGCAATTTCATTAGTTGCTATAGACACAATACTTGTAAACTTTAATTAGGTTTCGTAGTAGGGTTTGGACGATCTGTAACATACAATGGAGCAAAACCTAAGTCAGTGAAAAATTTTTTGTTAAAAGGATAAATTCGTTTTTTAATAAATCCAGCTTGAATATTGCTTGCAGTGAATGCTAATGACATAACTTTGGCTACGATGCTTAGTATATAATAAATGCAGATAGTTTTCCCAGGATTATTTCATATCAATCATTGAAGTTAGAGTTAATTGCTTTTTTAAATAGTCCAAATCATGACATGTCTAATGGTTGCATTTTGTATATACAATGCGGGGGGAAAGAATGTAACACGATTCCATTCTCCTTGCAGTAGCCAAGACAGTTAAAGTGTATATGCGATGAATGATTATCAAGTATTAGTAACATCTCGTGGTTAATAAAGTAGTAAGAATATTTTTGAGATGTTGAAGAAATTCTAAAATGCCCTCATCTTGCAACTATCCTGATGCGTTTGCAGTGCCCACTGAACTTTTGGGACCGTCTCTTATGAAGTGTTTTTGGTACTGTAAGCAGGGAAAAACAAACATTGGAGACAGAACATTTCCAAGAGCACTTACTGCAAAAGCCAATGCCACGAGAGTGCCCCGCTGTGCAGATGTGACTGATCCAATATACTATAATCCTCGTTTGGTTACAACTCGATCAAGTTTCTTTACAGTTGCCACTCCAGTTTCATCCACGTTATAAATATCCTGAGATTCAAATTCACGGCGATCTATAACCTTTTCCAAGTTTTCATAGAAAGCCTCCGCATTTGTGCAGTTGAAACTAGTGGCTCTCGATAAACTTGTAGCTTGAACATTTGTGACTGATATTGCTGGATTTCTGGGAACAAAACCTCGAAAGCAGTCCTCCCCAGCCAACTCTTTCTCTTCCCACCATTGTGGTCTTCGCAAGTTGTATTTTTAAGTAAGCAAAAAAACATTAATTTAAAGCTTGTTTTAAAAAAAGTATTTTTAATTAATAATTCTAATTTTAATAATTCTAATTCCATGTTACATGCTGTATCGTTAATCCTCTTTTCCTGAATGTAACGCGTCAGTTTGTGCCCCGTTTTACTTTGATATACATAAAAAATGGGTGGTGGTTAATACACGCAAAGTAAAAAAATGACAATGATGTACATCAACAGAATTATTAATACAAACACGAACAATCTACAAACTCATCTCTTGATTCTGAACCTTTATCACATTTATTTCATTTCCACAGACTACTTGTGTCTCAGTGTGTATTCAATACTGCTATTTCATTTTTTTATTTTTATTTTTATTTTTTTTTTCTGGCTTAAGCTACTTTCAGCTATATAACCATTAACCAAAGGGGATTATTATTATTATTTATACAACAACAGTACACAGTACTGCTAGGTGGTCACCCATCCAAATACAGAGCTATTTCATTTTATTCCAATAAAAAAGTATTAGTATAGCTATCTATATTAATGACTAGTTTAAAGATATTAATATTTGAGAAAATTGCCAGAAAAACATAATTATTCTTCACTATTTTCTCTTTATTTTCTATTAAATAATTTAGATTAATAAGCAATTATTTGAACGACATCAAGAAGATCATTTTCTCAATTTAGTTGAATATTATTGTAGTAGGTTTTATTGAACTGACCTTTTTAAAATCAATTGAGTTAATATTTATTGTACATGTGTGTTTTGTCAAACGTTCATGTTAGTTTACTAAATGAATAAATGGTTAGTTAGATTTACTGAATAAAATCTAGAAAGGTAATTTATTTAGACTGTTTGATTTTGAAATATAAATTTCACTTAAACCGCGAATAGTATACAAATTAAATTTTCTTATTATACAGAATGCTCAGATAATTGATCAAACTGTATGAGCTGTTTTTACATTTGAAATAAAATAAAAACTATCGTATAGAATTTACGATTATCATTTTTTTATAATAAAAGGATCCTTTATTGAGTTTAACAAGGCCAAAACGTATAACATATCTTTTATTCTGAAATTTCTTCAATAATATTTCAAATCTAGCTAGAATGATGTTTCATTTCATGACAAACATGTGTTGACAATTACCTTTTTAGAAATATGCCATTTATTTAGCTTGCTTTATTCTTTGTTGAGAAATAGCGGTTTTCATTATTAACAAAAGAAAATAAGTATTAAGAGTATGAATTATTTTCATACTCGGCATATGGTTCAGTCTCTGAATAAAGTATTTTTAATCATTAGCATTCATAAAATAACTTAGATATGTACAATTCCATACAATTATGCAGGTCATATTACTACAAATACATATACAATAATAATCTATTTTATAAATATATGTGCTAAATTTCAATTGAAATTGTGACTAACATGTAGTTTACGAAAAAATATTTCAAACAGAAGTTGTATTTGCATTTTTTTAAGGTTGAAAAATTGGGTTACGGATCCATTTTCCCCATTGGCCCCAATATATGAATATATATATCGGGAGATCCATTACTGAAAACCTGAAAGTCGAGGAAAAAGAAACCTTCCAAATTTCAAATCGCGCTCAGCGTCTTGCATTTGCATCCAAATTAGCTTTATTGGTCTCAAATTTTTAAGTTAATTCACTCTGCAGTGTGAAGTTTTTTTCGTTTTTTACTTGCTATGATTCCAAAAAATAAAACATTTGCATTTATACCACAATTTAAAAAATATCATTATTTTTTTCCCATATTTTATTAATCTCAATTTTTTTTAATTCATTCATAAAAATATACGTTATATTGTGAAATAACAAACTAATCTTTCGAATAATCTTCGAAAGGATTGCTGAGTTGATTGTTGCACTTGTAATTCGTTACATATTTAAATTACTAACAATGAATGTATTGCTATCGGAGAAGTAAATTAGATTTCTTTCATTGAAAAACTCATTTGTGTTTTTAAGTTTACTTTGAGCCCCGGACTGACGTAACGTAATGACATGCTTAGACCAACTAATAAAGTTAAGCAACAGCAGTCACAATATGTATTTTGGATGGGTGACCACCTAGCATTACTGTGTACTGTTGTTGTTTAATAATAATAATAAACCCCTTTGGATAATGGCTATATAGCTGAAAATAGCTAAAGCCAGAAAAAAAAAAGTTTACTTTGTGTGTCTTGAATACTATTTCAATTATGGAAAAGTGGGTTCCCCGAAAAGTGTACAGTAGGATCGATTACAAATACTGATTGTGATTTTCAAAACATATCCAACAATCTACCATCTTAAAGATTTCGGAACAAATGATTAATCTAGTTTTAAAATATAGAATTGAACACTTGATTTCTCCACATAGTGCACATAAAGTGATATGTGATTTTCATAAATATAACAACTTGGATTATTATTCTCTAAAAAAATTTGTGTAAAAGTTTATGTAGAACATTTTACCAGAGGTTGGCTGTGGAATGTCAAATCTAATGATTCAATTTCAAAAATTCTCTAAATGTTTTACGAGATTTAAGAATATTTTTGGGAATTAAACAGCCAAAAAGTAGAACTATCGAGTATTTAAAATACCAAAATACAATAAATAAATAAAAAACTGCATCTTTAACAAGTACAATTGAAATCTGCTTTTAAAAAATTTTTGAATGTCAAATTGGAAAAATTTTGGAAACTTCAAATAAAAATAATAATATTTTTGTAAAGAAACGTTTTTACAATATTTATTATTTTGGATGATTGGAAGTTTTTTCTAAAATGGTGTAATATTTGGAAAACATTCAACAGAACAATATAAAGAAAAAGAAGTCAGGCGTATTACATAACCTGTAAATAATATTTAAGTGAGCGCTACCACCGGATTCACATAATTCAAATCAATTTCGATAATTTTCAACTTGCTCATTGGAGTGGCGAAAAATCTACATCTGGATAAACACAATTTAATACATTAGAAAAAAAAAAAATTAAAGTAAATATAAATATAAAAATAATAATAATAATAATTTGTTTTGTGCTGTTACGTTTACAATTGCTGGTGAGTCGGATATTTTGTACATATACATAGCTGCTCAGTAATAATATAATTTTATAAAATTTAAAAATTTTATTTTACAAATAAGTTATCAGCTTGCAGGGGCTGAGTGAGGATGATATCCCTTCAGGCCCTTCTTGGATGGGTCTGGAAAATCAAGCCAAACCTATAAACGTGACAAATCAGGATAACCCAACATTACCCTCTAATACCCCAACCACCAATCCTCAACCCCTTATCTCCACCCCTAATATAAAACAAAAACCTGTCTATAAATATAATAAAAATACTCTCGGCCCTTTTAAAGTATTCATTGAATCGAATAATCAAAAAATAGGTCGATTACATCCTTTGGCAGTTGGGTGTATTTTATTTAATAATAACATATCAAATATAATTAAGGTTGATATTTTGGGCCGCAACAGGATTTGCGTCCAATTCAACTCCTGGTCTGCCGCTAATACTTTCCTTGAACATCCTGTTCTTATAAAAGAAAATCTAAAGGCTTATGTGCCTACCCACTGTGTAACCCGGGTAGGGATTATCAAGGATATAGACATTGACATTGACGAACAGACTCTCCTTGACAACTTAAAAAACAACAAAGATATCAAAACCTTAAAAGTCCATAGACTTTCAAGAAGAGTACCACGTACTGAATAAAACACATCTCCAACATACAAACCATCGTCTACAATCCTAGTAACATTTGAAGGCACAATCCTTCCAAATTATGTATAATTTTCTATTGCTCCCGTTTTGTCGAAACCTACACCTTTCCCGTGACCCAATGCTACAACTGTTGTAGATTTGGTCATGTAACTAAAAATTGTAAGAGTTCGCCACGATGTGCCATTTGCTCCCTTCCCCATGACTCTCTACACTGTAATAAAGAACCCATCCTACCTAAAACTTGTATAAATTGTAATGGAGACCATTCCGCTATCTATAAAAATTGCCCTGAATACAGGCGACAAACCGCAATTAAGCAAATTATGGCCACTAACGGCAATTTTGAGGCTTGTGGAGAGGTCCCCAAAATATTTAACAATGTTAATGCTCCAAATTCCATAAATGTGCCTTCAACTCCTCAACAATTTCCTTCTCTTCCACGAATCACTTCACCAATATTAAAAACAAAACCTACTATTAGACGAACATATGCTAATGCTACAACAACGAATACTACCCTCTCAAACCCCAAAAGACGTAAAGACTCTTCACCCCCTACTAGCCATGTTGGGGCACAAATTAGCAACTGCTTAATCTTCCCTAACGGTAGAAATAATACCCCAACTTCATATAGTTTCCCCTCTACTTCCTCTGCTATTACTCCCACTCCTAATGACCCAGTCTTATCAACAATAATTTCCGTTTTAAATTCTTTTAATTTAGACCCAGCTATTAAAATCAATATCTTACAAACCCTTATTACCAAATTTAATAATGGATCAGTGGGTCCCAGAACTCAAACTGCTCCAATGGAACATCCGAAGCCTCAGACAAAATAAAATTAATCTCTCCCTAATTTTATATTATAATCCTATTGATGTTGTACTCCTTAGTGAGACATGGTTGAAAGAAAATTCAACATTTAAATTTCGCGGTTTTTTCCTTAACCAATACTCCAACTCATCTCACCTCTTAACCCCGAAACTTATCCAACTCAATACCCTCTGCACCAACTCCCCTTACTGGAGAAATAAAGAACTACCCCTTTTATTGATGGCTTATCACGTTTTTGCTCAGATTCCTATATACCGTTCATTTAAGTCCCCGTTCTTTGCCTTTCATTTTACATCCCGATATTCATCTATCCCGGTATATACTGATTGTGGTCTTGGCAAGGAACATGCTGAATACGGTTCAAGCTTTGTCAATTCCACATTTAATAATTACCTAAGATCCATTGTACCTAATTATACCTACATCTTCACAGACGCCTCCAAGTTGAGTCTAGACTCACGTGTGGGTGTTGCTATTCACTGCACATCTAGTGGCCATTCTGCTACTCTAAGTATTTCAGAACATTTCTCTATTTTCTCAACAGAGTGTGTCGCTATTTTGGAAGCTCTCTCATACGTGGAGTCAAATGGTATTAAAAGGCAGCTATAGTATCTGACTCAATAAGCTCTCTATCACTGATTAAACAAAAATCTATTTTTTCAAAAACTCCTTTCCTCATAGTATTGATTAAAAACACCATACTTAAACTAATTCAAGATCTTTGGCCACATTGCAAAAGATCTATGTTACAAAAATGGAATCAAATATGGAATACATCGACAAAAGGTCGCAATTTATTCGAACTTCAACCTAATCCATCTCTCCAAACATGGTTCCATAATTGGGACGTGGACAGGAAACAAATATCAATTATAAGCCGCATCAGAACGGGACACAACTGTCTACCATGTCTACCAACACAGCTACAACGTATACATGTTGTACCCGATTCTAGATGCAAATGTGGCTACCAATTATGTGATATAAATCACATCACCTTCGCCTGCCCACTCCTCAATCAGCATAGACCTATGTTTCTAAATTCCCTAGCTCGTATGGGTGTTTTTGGTCCTTGCAATATTCCACATATAATATCCCTTAATAACAAAAAAATCCTTTCTAGTCTTTGCACCTTTCTCAACAAATCCAAAATCATAATTTAAATTTAATTTGCTTACATCAAAATATGCTCAATTTTATTCTTTATTTTTCTCTACTAATTATTCGTAAGCTCTATTGTAAACCTAAAAATTTTGTAAATTTTTGTTACTTTTTAAATATTTTTTGTTATTATTTTATGTAAGAATTCTTTTAATTTTAATTTATTTATGTAATGTATAGTATAAATATTATGTATATTGATATGTTTACTTTATTTGGTTAATGGCTATATGGCTGAATTAGCTGAAGCCAGTTTTAATAAATTTAAAAAAAAATGTTTATGTATTTGAAAAATTGGGAATGTTTATGTGAATGCATTAAAAATTTTAGATTTAAGCAGTCACTTTGAAGTACATTCGAAAGTTAGTAGTTTTTTTATTTAACAATATTCATTAAACTGTCATCCTCATTTCATTGGTAAAGCAAATGTATAAGTTTCATTTTAGGAAATCATTACAAATGAAAAACGAAAATTTCACAAAGAAATAATTTTTTCCCAAAAATTCATAGAGGTGATAGTAGAACATGGCTATCGTCCTCATCAATTTCATGAAAATCAGTTTTGAAAGATTTTCCTTATTTTCATATTAATTTGTCGGAGCATCACAGTATTAGTCTAAAATCGATGTTGTCATTTATTGTAAAACTCAGTTTTTAGCAGCACGGAACAAATATTTACATTCCACCTTGTGATGTAGCTACGAAGATATTCCAAAAAATCCAAATAACATTGCAAACAATATGGTAATTCCTTTCTAGCGTTCGTACGCAACTTGCTTTTTTGTTAAAGCTCTATACATTTTAAAGAGTTATATTATTTCCTCCTTTGGTTATTTTATCACCTACTTTTTACAGGCCACTATATATTCGATTGGAGAAAAAATTTTACATGGCCACGAGTTGACTTTTGGTCGCTATTGTGAACAAAAGTTTTTTCCTATGAGTATGTTACTGATATTTTACTTTCATCTATGACCTATTCTTAAATTTATCAATATAATATAATTTTTATTAAAAATACTACAGGCAACATTGCCAATGTTTCATGTTTCTTTTCTTTGTAAATATGTTATTACGACGCCATGCAAAGATAGATAACTTAATGAATGAATATTGATAATATATTAAACGAAAAAATATGTTTTAGTTTATATCATGTGCTATACTGTGCATAAACATCAGTCGCTGATTTAAGTATCCATTAGACATTCAGTACTGAAGGTTAAGATATGAGATTTTGTGTAAAATTATATTAAGAATAAATAAAAATTATTTAAGATGGAACAATTGAACAACAAAAGCAAAACAAGAACCTTTCTGTATTAAATTTTTCACAGAGTTTATGAAATAAACGTTCCCTTATCTAGGACGTAATCTAACAAACTATATACTATTTAACTAAGATTTAAAAGACCTAGAAAAAATGTAATTAAAAGTACTGCAGGCTGATCTCAAATGGTTGCTAGAATAATACAATAAAATTTTATGTACATTTTTTAACTAATATAATGATTTGCAACTTATAATCTCTAAACATCTACATAGTATAATCTGATAAAGATATATAAAAAATAATTGTGGAATAACCCAACATACCAAAAGATTATAGCCCTCTCTCGTTAATAATATTTCCCAACTTATTACAGACGAATTTTTTGATATGAGAGTTTAGTTGTTGAATTTTTGTTGTTGTTAAGCATTATGCTTGGGTATAGCCATTTTTTATTACTCGGTATTTTTATTACAGGATACTGCAGAATTCTGTGTGAAGTAAGCAGAATGATTTTTTCTCAGTATTTAAAATCTCCGGTGAACATAGATACATAAAAAAGGTAGTCTCGTATTTGCTCAATCACATAACGCCTGAAAATTTATGATTAGATGATTTTACCGGCCCGTACTCATTTGACCATAAGTACGTAGATAAACATTTATTATGTGTAATTTAATTGCACATAAATTATACAAAATATAAATTCCTTTTAATTTTCCAAATGTCACATATCAAAACTGTATAAAAAAACTGAACTATAAATTTAATCTATCAACAAACATCAATTCATTCCATAGCAACAAAATAAATTCATTCCAAAGATAACTTCAACTAACGCCTGAAAATTTATGATTAGATGATTTTACCGGCCCGTACTCATTTGACCATAAGTACGTAGATAAACATTTATTATGTGTAATTTAATTGCACATAAATTATACAAAATATAAATTCCTTTTAATTTTCCAAATGTCACATATCAAAACTGTATAAAAAAACTGAACTATAAATTTAATCTATCAACAAACATCAATTCATTCCATAGCAACAAAATAAATTCATTCCAAAGATAACTTCAACTCTACATATATCCATATAATGCAACAACACGCCCCTATGATGTCCACATCATCGTTACACTGATAATCGTGAAGCCTCTGCGGTAACCTCCTCGTTCGCTTTTTTAATGGGCTGCAAGTTAAACCACTGCTAGTCTTTATCTCCGACCTTCACCTTCTGAACCTTGCACATTTCGCAGTCTTCCTTCACCTCCACGTCCTTGACTCCCCAATCCATCAGGAAGTCGTTGGCGAAAATATCCATTTCTCAACCCAAACCTCCCGAATCGGCAACAGTCCTCATATTGGCAGGTTTCAAGAAGACCCCATATTCGCGATGTGCCCCTTCTTCCTCAGGCACAACACATCACACTGCTTTATAATACCAAAAACCTTACAGAAGCCACACTTTATACGCCGAAATAGCTTGTAATTTAATTGTACATCAATTATACAAAATATATATTCCTTTTAATTTTCCAAACGTCACATATCAAAACTGTATAAAAAAACTGAACTATAAATTTAATCTAACAATAAACATCAATTCATTCCATAACAACGAAATGCATTCATTCCATACATAACTTCAACTCTATAGATATCCATACAATGCAACAACATTATTCTATTTTATGGATGGATAGAACAGAGCGGAAACATTATGCATCTGCCGCGAAACGAATCCGGAATTTCCAAATTGTAATTTAGAAGTCGAATGCGTCTGTTGGGTAGGCTGCAATACTTTCTTTCAGTAATGAGAGAGTTCTAATATCATAGGCAAAACGGATGCTATGCAGTCACAAAATAAATTATTAATTCGTCAATTTATTTAAAAATATCTAAAATATGTTAGTATTTAATATTAACTTCTTAATCATTAAATAGTGATTATTTTTAGTATTACTACCAAATTTACATATCTAAAATATCGGAAAACGTTTTTGTTATTTTTTGAATATTATTTTATTTTTCGTAACACTATATTAAGGGATTTTGCAAGAGCTTTATATACACTAAAAACCCAGACCATTAGAAAATTCCAGGATCAAATAACCTGATTGTGTGAGAGTATCGTTTCGAATAGTTTCGAAAAGCAGTTAGTACTTTTATCGTTGTAATTGTCGTATAATTGACCGACGGCAGTAGAATAAAATGAATTAAAGTATATAAAGTATTTGAATACTAGCATTATAATATATTTTGTGAGAATGAAGAAACGAGAGTCTCGGTTGTCAATAGAATTTTTATCATTTTTAGATTTTCATTTTGGTAAAACAAGGATAATGTTCAATTATATTTTTTCTTTGACATATGTTTCATTATGAAATTTTCCTACGTTGTAAATAAAAACTTATAGGTCAAATTGGTGGTATAGAAGGTCAAGGAAAATTTCATCAAATCATTATAATCCACTATTATTTGCATACACATCCTATTCAAATAATAAGTCAAAAAATGAAATTGGAAAAGAATTTTAAAAATTACTGCTAAAAGTTATTTTTCGTATGATTTTTAGGTATCCCAATTAGTCTAAAAAATGACAAACAAAAATAGGGTTTACTGTCGATTTTTATGCAGTAACATGGATTTTAATGCGGTTTGGTGCATTGGATTCGTGAGAATCTCTGAAAAATTTTGTGTTCTAGTTTAATTATGTAAAAATCCCAAATTAATTATGTAAAAAATGTACTCCTTGTACCTGTACAATGTTGTAATTTATAATACAAAATCAAAAATTTTTCGTAACAAAAATTACACGTAACTGGTATAATTAATTTACATTTGAAGCAGTTATGATTAAATAATAACCATGTATTGCTTTTAAATAAACATCCTGACTACACAAAGCCAAAAAGAGGCTTCGATTTTTAGCAGTGTACATTAACACAATACGCATGGGTATTCCGAAAAACGTAGGCAATATTTTATTATATATCAGTTTGACAGATGATCCAAAATTATTTATTTAAAGTTTATTATTGAAGTTTGTACTGTTAGGGGTATGAAATGAAAGAGCAACAGTTACAGTTAAAAAGTATTTACATTGATTATAATTCACGAAACTAAAAATAATTTTAATAAAAAGAAAGGTTAAAAAATACTAAGACCCTCCTACAGTAATTTGATTTTAAAACTACGAAAAAAGAAAAAATTCTTATCCGATATTAGATAAAGTGATTTTCAGAGGATAGCTGTGGTCGCATGGTACTTTGTTTAAAAAGTTGTTTGTACTAAACAATACATATTAGAGGTATCAGATGACATTCGACTATCTTCTGAACATTACTTGATCTAATTTCGGATGAGAATATTTTCTTGTTTCATACTTTTAAGAGCAGATTACCGTAGGGGTTAAAGTATTTTAAACTTATCTATTATTTAATATTAAATTCTAAATCATCTACATTGTAAATCGTAACCATATTATATAACATTCAGTACTATAGAAAGTGCTACAGTTGTTGGAGTGCCACTTTCCCAATTAATATCCCACCCCAAATTTAAATCAATATCCAGTAAATGATTTACGATAGTACATATTATTCCCCAATCCGAATTAACCAAACCCGATATGCCTTCATTATCTTTTTGAAAAATATAAACGATAATAAGATAACATGTTTATTTAAAATTCGTGTAGCATATTTTCAATGATTTTCTTCATGTTATTAAATTGATTTAGAAAACTTACTGCGTACAAGATTCCGATCTTGTCATCACAGACAAAAATATTAAACTCCAGTCAATTGTTGACATGGAACATTTAAATTATTTTTTTAATTTAATTTTATTTTGTAATTGTTTGTAAGTGTTATACTGCATTCCATAGATGTCTCTATAGTTTTACAACATTTCATATCAAATTTGTTAAGCAACTGTTTCATAGACCCCGGATTGACGTAACGTAATGACAGGCTTAGACCAACCAATAAAGTTAAGCAACAGCAGTCACAATCTGTATTTGGATGGGTGATCACCTGGCAGTACTGTGTACTGTTGTTGTAAATTAATAATAATAATCCCATTTGGTTAATGGCTATATAGCTGAAAGTAGCTGAAGCCAGAAGAAACAAAAACTGTTTTATATACTGCTCTTGCTTATATACTGCTCATCAAACAACAAACATCAAGCTTTTTCCACAACAGTTTGGTTCATTCTATCATAGCATTCTGTTTTGGTCTACATAGTACCGTTTTTTTGATGTATTGTACCACAATTTCTCAGTAAATTTTTGAATCGAACAAAATTTTCCATCGACATTCGATCGTATAATTTTTAATAATTTTAATAGTAGCTACTAAAACCGTGCCCCTTCTGTGCCATTTAAGCACTTTCTGAAACCTTCAAGAATAAACAAGTTTTCTACAGCAAATGTCGTAATTTTCCCGACCTGCATGCTTCAGAACACCAATTAAATTATTTAGTGCCATGAAGCAATAAACCAATTAAGCTCGTGGTTTCAAATTACACTGACGATGCTTTTAACTGAACTAATACAAATTAATGTTACTATTTTTTGAAATTTAATTCTGATAATAATGCTGAAGGCATAAGTTGATAGATTGTATTATGTTTTTATAGTGGAAAATAAGTGATTAGACAATAAATTAAAATACTGTTAATCTATTGAACAACAACGTGTGTTACCCACGCCTATTACTAAAAAGTTATATAAAAAGTTATCAGCTAAAAAAATGCGGTTAATTATTATCAAAAATTACTTAACAGTGATAAATTTATATTAAGAAAATTAACATTGATTACTATCCAATTTGTATAACAAATTATTTATTCAAGAGTATTTAACTTTCAAGAAATTGAAGTAAAATTATCTTATTATGTTTTTACTTAAAATTGGCATATAACAATTTTATTTAATAAATAATTTAATTAAGTTTCAAAAGAAGTAATATTATATAATTAATGCTGTTATTTAAGGTAGTTTGGTAGCCAAATGAAAGTTAACCAGATATTTATAATTAAAGGCAATTATAGAAAAAAAAACAGATTTTTTTACCACACCATTTAAGAGATATAATTAATTAAAGTTTAGCATAAATACACGAGCTCTTATGAGTGTCCTTGTTCAATAATACGGGAAATGGAAGGTTTGTAGAAAATTGGCAAAGTTGACCCCGCAAAAAAAAAACTTTTAAATTGATAGAACTATATCCCAAATATACACTGAAAAAATTTCAGAATAATTTACCACGTACTTTCGATGTAATTAATTTTTCAATATTGACATGTGGCTTCTATCTCTGTTGTATAGCGGAGACACTCACTCCTCCATATTAACTAGGGGAATAATGATAAAGAATATTTTTTATAATATTAAACTTATTTTATAATATTAAATAAATATAAAGAATATTTTTTATAATATTAAATTTATTTTCTTACGAAATAACTTATATTAAAATTTAAAAAAAATAATTCACGATATAAAAATAAAGTTGACAGTTCAGGGTAATGTTTTGAAAATCATTTAAAGTGGGTATTATCTAGTGACAGTTGATTACTAGTCAAATAAAATTTATTTATTACATTATTTAAATTATTTAATTAACATCCGTGCTAAATTATATCAATTAAATTCTTATGTGAATTTTTATCAATTATTATAGCATGTTTCGTATATTTATTAGTAAAAAAATAAAATAAAATAAAAAAAGTTTTTTATTTGATTTCGGATTGCTGCTACCAAACTACCTTAAAGTTGAAATATAACAATTCAGACGAGAAAAACGGTAAATTAATGTTCAAATTGTATGTGAAAAAATTTTAGTTTCTATTTAAATTGACCCACGCAAAGATTTTATAAAAAGAAACGTGTTTTAAAAAGAGGAACGATGTCCATTTGTTAATACTTATTGATATTTACTTAAGCGTCTCCAACCAATTTGAATTCAAATCCAGGTTTTAAGTTTAAAAAATTGTATATGAATTCCAGTAAACGTGTACAACATTTTTTGAGATAATATGGCCAGATCGAAGGCTGGTGAGAAAAAGAGTCTCCAGCTCAGATTTTTTTTAAAATCACATTTTTAGGAAATTTTTTAACATAAAATTACAATATTTTCTATTATTATAATTCTAACCAAAATGGCAGTTAGGCAGTTATGCGTCAAGTTAAGTAAACATGTCATATTTTAGGTTTAATATCTTAGAAGGCACTTTGAATTATAGGCTAATAATTTTAATCGAATTTTTAAAATAAATTCGTTTTAAACGAATTTTTAAAAAGGCTTTCTATTACAGCTAAACGCGAAGAATTTTTTGTTTTATCTCAAATTTAAAGTATTTTATGAGAGGCACTGCCACCACATTTTTTATAACTAGACGTTCATTTTAGAACACTCCATCACCTGAAGGCCAGAATGCCTTCTAGCACAAGGTGACAATTATACTGTTATGATGTTGTTGGTGGAATTTTGTTCTTTGCCAAGAGACGGCTGTATGATCAATCAACCGCCCCTATTTTTTTAAAATTGATCAAGTTGCCACTGCTTTGATTCGACCCCGCAACTTCCAACCTACCAACTTCAAGCCGATAAAGGGATAAGTACCTTCATTTGGCTAATGAGCCGGTTTATCTCAAAGTTACGTTCGGGCAGCTTTCACCGATAAAGAATTAAATTAGTGTTTTATTGACTTAGCTTAAAATTGTTAAAATTGGAAACCCGTTCTACTCCAAACACTTGTTGAATATCAAAAAACTATTATTTGGTTTCATCTTAATTTTTGGTTTCATTTAAAGTATAATAGAAAACTCTGGTCTTTATTTCAAGCTTTTTAGGCGGTTAGTGTCAATTGTTTTTATAGCGTGCATTCCAAAAACCAACTTAATTAGAATTACCGAAAAATCACTACACAAATTCACTACCATGAATAACTAAAAAAAAGTGAGATCCCAGCAGTGACATCTTGAAATTATCGAATAAAGTATTTAAAATTGAATTAAAATATACTCAAAATTGCTTGATGCTTTTTAGGTGCTTTCTCAATGCTACAAAATTAAATTAGGTGTTCAAATTTTAATTTAAAAAACTAAGTCATTAAGATTCACTTCTGTGGTGATACCATGCTGGCAGAGCAATTCTGAAATAAACATTATAAAAATTGTAAATATTAAAATTAGGTACTTTTAAGGTGTGCCTCCATTAAATCAATTTAATCAAAATTACCGAAAAATCCGTGCAACAAGCTAGCTTGACACTGTTTTCAGTATTCATGTTGCACGGATTTTTTTTTTTTTTTTTTGGTAGTTTTGATTAAATTAATTGATTGAAGGTACACCATAAAAACACCTTAATAGCACCTTATATTAATACTTACATATTATTATCCCGGGAAAAAATGATTTTGCCTAATTATATATAATTATATATAATCACTTATATATGATCAGATCCAAAAATTGACCAGATCTGATCATATATAATTATATATGATTATATATAATCATGTATAACGCAGCAAAGCATATTATGTCTGATTATATATAACTCATATATAACTATATATGATCATACATAGGCAGATATAATTCATGTCTGACCAGATCTAATTATATATAGACCTATATATAACTTCATACATAAATATATTGGTCAGGCATGATCAGATCAAATTATATATAACATCATGCATAATTATATATGGAGGTAGATATGATTATATATAATCATACATAAATTCATATATAATTATGTATAATTATACATAATTATATATAATTTCTTATATAATCATACATAATTATATATAATTAGGCAAAATCATTTTTTCCCGGGAATTTGTAATTATTATCCTGTAAACTGACGTGTAATTTTTTAAAAAGTCTAGAATATGTAATGTTGCTATAATAAAATAAGATTGTAATTTTTCTTGTAAATTGTAAATTTGATGAATATTTAATAAAAAATTGTAGTGGAAAATATGTTGATTCTAATTTGTAATAATATTTACCCGGGAAAAAATGATTTTGCCTAATTATATATAATTATGTTAGATTATATATGAAATTATATATAATTATGTATAATAATACATAATTATATATGAATTTATGTATGATTATATATAATCATATCTACCTCCATATATAATTATGCATGATGTTATATATAATTTGATCTGATCATGCCTGACCAATATATTTATGTATGAAGTTATATATAGGTCTATATATAATTAGATCTGATCAGACATGAATTATATCTGCTTATGTATGATCATATATAGTTATATATGAGTTCATACATGACTAGATCTGATCAGATACAAACTAAAACAAACCTATACATAATCAGATATAGGTCTATACATAATTAGATCTGATCATACATGACTGATATAAACCCATACATAATTAGATATAGATCTATACATAGTTAGATCTGATCAGACATGACTGATATAGTTATGTATAGTTATGTATAGTTATATATAGTTATACTCACGTATAGTTATGTATGATTCTATATTTTTATTATTTACAGAGCGCCATGGCACACAGACTTTTTACATATGCGCATATCACTAACTGTCATCACCATTTTGATAGCGAGCATGCCGGCTTCTGTTTTTTATTGTTGATTAAATATATTACTAAATAATATTTAATAAATAACTAGAATAAAATTCTTTAAATCTGATAATATTTTAAAAAAAGTTTACCAAAACAAATATACGATGTTTATTTTAAAATGTGCATGTGATAATTATTTTTGTAAAGTTGTAAACAGTGAGGTTATATAGAGAACCTGCCAAATGAACCTGAAGCTATTAAATTCCTCTGGAAAAGGAAATAAGAACTGGGTGAAATAATGATGAAATATGGTAAGTCAAAAATCAGCTAATATACAAGCATAATAATACTGTTTCTATTTTGTCGTTTCCATACAAATTTGCTTGTAGGCGTCTTCTGTACAAAAATCTAATTCTATTTATCAGAGTTGTAATTAAGTAATCCAATTTAATGTAAATTTTTTAGGTAACATTAAAAAATTAATACAAAGTTTGAGCAAGTCAAGAAAAACTTGAAAAAAAGATAACGTACACCCGGCGAATCTCTAGAAGGTAATGATAAGACTCAAGTTTCTCCAGCAACTAAGGATATCAAAAGATCAAGGAAACCAAATCCTAAGTATACTTCAAAGTCATTTGAGAACATAGAATTTATGAAGCAGCCTAAGGAAATTCAAGTTACAAAACAAGACGTGTGTTTATATGTTCTCTAAAATAATTATAATTGATATTCTCATGACAAAATCAAAGTTAATTTGTAATTATTATCCTGTAAACTGACGTGTAATTTTTTAATAAGTCTAGAATATGTAATGTTGCTATAATAAAATAAGATTGTAATTTTTCTTGTAAATTGTAAATTTGATGAATATTTAATAAAAAATTGTAGTGGAAAATATGTTGATTCTCTATTTTTAATTAATATTTAGATACGATCATGTATAAATTATTATACCTGATTATATATAATCAGACATAATCTAGTTTTTACGTTATATATGATCATATATAATCAGACATAACATGGTTTGCTGCGTTATACACGATTATACATAATCATACATAATTATATATAATCACTTATATATGATCAGAGCCAAAAATTAGCCAGATCTGATTATATATAATTATATATAATTAGGCAAAATCATTTTTTCCCGGGTTATTATTTCACCCAGTTCTCCTTTCCCTTTCCAGAGGAATTTGATAGCTTCAGGTTCATTTGGCGGGTTCTTTATATAACCTCACTGTTTACAACTTTACAAAAATATTTATCTCTTGCAAATTTTAAAATAAACATCGTATATTTGTTTTTGTATATTTTTTTTTTTTAAATATCAGATTTAAAGAATTTTATTCTAGTTATTTATTAAATATTATTTAGTAATATTTAATCAACAATAAAAAACAGAAGCCGGCACTCGCTATCAAAATGGTGATGACAGTTAGTGATTTGCGCATATGTAAAAAGTCTGTGTGCCATAGCGCTCTGTAAATAATAAAAATATAAAATCATACATATACTATACATGAGTTTATATCAGTCATGTCTGATCAGATCTAACTATACATAGACCTATATCTACTTATGTATAGACCTATATCTGATTATATATAGGTTTGTATCAGTCAGATCTGACCAGATCTAGTCATGTATAAACTCAGATATAAGTATATATAACTATATATGATCATACATAGGCAGATATGATAGGTCTGATCAGATCTAATTATATATAGACCTATATATAACTTCATACATATCTTGAGACATAATGTATTGGTCGGACATGATCAGATCAAATTATATATAACATCATGCATAATTATATATGGAGGTAGATATGATTATATATAATCATACATAAATTCATATATAATTATGTATAATTATACATAATTATATATAATTTCATATATAGTCATACATAATTATATATAATTAGGCAAAATAATTTTTTGGCGGGATTACACTTTTTATTACAGAATTGCTCTGCCAGCGTAAGTAATGTCACGGCAGCAGTGCATTTGTGTAACTCAATTTTTTACCCGAATGATGCAAAGCCAAAATGATGGGTTATGAATTTTAGCAGTCTATGGATGTATGTATGTGGGTATGTACGGATGTTCCACCATAGCTGCTAAACTACTGAACTGATTCGATTTGTTATTACAGCCTGGGTGTTAAAGGCTTTATAAAATAAAATCAATAGGGTGAAAGTAAGAACAGTAACAGTGGAGGTTAAAAAATTCTAAAACACGTACATTACAAAAACATTTATAATGTTGTTTATTTGTATTACCAGGACCGTTTTTTTCCTTCTTCGGTGTTAATTTTATACTGTATACGTTCAACTAATGTCTGGTGAAGCCGTCAATTCAGACTATTAGATTTTGTGCAATCTACTGACAAATAATATAGTTACATTTTTTTGAGTTAAATAATTTTAAAAATCCGTAGATTTAATTCTTTTATATTGATCAGCCAGAAGTAAATTAATCTTATTTTGTTTTAATATAGAATCTAAAAGATGAATGAAATCTTTTGCAGTAGTCTGTCCCGTAGAGTTGTATATACAAGTAAATCTTGAAAAAAGGTCGACCAAGATATGTAGACAAAGTTTGGTGGTTCTAAAACCACCAAATACGCCAACAGTATCTAAGGACATGATTTCATATGGCTTAGTAACTGGATCTAAATGTGGCAGTAGACCAATTGGACGACCTCCTCGGAATATATTTTTTTTACATGTATGACATGAGTCGCATTGTGTGCATCTAATTTGTCGATTTTATAAATAATATAATTTAGGCATATTTCTATTAATGTAAGGTGAATTACGATATGCCCCAATTTCTAATAAATTTTTCAATTAACTTTTTCCCATATTTTTGTGAACGGAAAATTCAATTGTTCCCCTTTTATGTTTTGAAAAATAAATCTCCATCATTTTTAACATGTTTATTCATAAAAATCTCCTCTTTATGTTCTGTTTGGTCTTTTTGGTCATTAATAATTTTTTAGTACATCTTTGTTACTCTCAAACGTTTCAAGTATGGGATTTCTCAATAACGAATCTACTTCCACATTATCCTTGCCCGGACTTTAAATTAATTAAAAATTATATAGTGGTAGGTACATACAAGATAACCTAGTTCTTCATCTATCCTTGCTTTCATTGAGCCATTAGATTTTCTAATGGTTTGTGATCTGTAATAACAGTAAGTTACTTCCAATTAACCATTATTACCAATTTTTAATAGCTTTGAGATTGTCATTAAGGGAGTGAATGCTGCTTTTTTCAATCACTGAAAAGTGTTTAACTGAATCTAGACAAACTCACAACACTTAAAGCCAAATTAAGGACATCTCAGTTGCCAGTGCCCTTCTTGCGTAACAAAACCTGTTTTTACTTCTTCTTTTGTAATTGAAATAGACCAGAACGCTAAGTTTATATCCATTCCAATACACCAGTCGCAGCTTTTAACGTTATATCTTCTATTCTTAGGAACGGTTGTGGTTCCGGAACAATATTCTATTAAAATCTCGAAAATCGATACTTAAGGTTGATTTTGTATTTGCTTCACGCTTGTACACTAAAGTAACCGGGGAAGCAAAAAGAAAGTTCGATTTTTCAATTAAACTGTTTTAAGTAGCTTTGTTATCTGATATTCTATTTCATTTCTATTCGGAATAGAAGTTATATAGGGTTTCTTTGTGACGTATCTATTTTCTAAGAGTTTAATTTCGGCCTCTGTTTGCCGTACTCTTCCTACGTTATATTTGTGTTTTGCAAATACTGATTCATATTTATTTATCAAACCGTTTATACCGTTTATACTATTTTGTTCTTCGGTATTTAGCTATTCCAGATTTATATTGTGTTTGATATCGACGATATTGTTCCGTGTTCTCTTCCGTGTTATCTTCCTGTTTCTATGAAATTTTTAAATTCTCAACTTGAATCAATCTGAAATTTTTAATTGCATCCAATCCAAGAAGTAAATCATAAGAAGAGTTCAATAATTTTCATTTGAAGTCGTGCCCAGTGGTCCCAGACAGCACGCAAATCAGAAAGAATCCAGTACGGATTCATTTAAAGGATTTCTTACCGGAGTCTTATTATGGCTTCTCACAGAATTTATTTTTAAGAGGTCCTAAAAAAGAATTCTTTCAGAACCTCAAACAAAGACTTCAGATTTTTGACACTTGCAGGGGTTCTTTTTTCTCAATTCTTACAGTATTCAAAAATAAGAACGTCTGAAGACATTTTTAATCTGTTCTAGACTTACGCATGCGCATTGCGTCTTATGAAAATGAGTGGTTGTGTTTTCTAACCAAACAATTCTGTTTTGCTTCATTTATAAATAAGTTATTAAGTTCTATTAATTCAATTAAGTTTAAATAACATAAGTGATATGATGTTAAAAAAAAAGTATGCAATGAATTATTGAGATTGTTTTAAAAGTGATATGAATCAATTCAACATTGTTCGTGGTTTTGGTATTAGGTTTTTTATTTGATCGACTTTCATTTTTTCTTCATTGTATTTTCAAAATATTAATTTTTATTTGTTTCATCTATCAACCATAATTGCGTCGTTTATACCATGGAAATTAATTTACTTTTTAATGATTTACGTTGTGTACTGCTATACTTTTCTAGATTAAACTTATAACATTTAGAAGAGGTTCGGGTGGTAAAAAAACGATTCGCGACATTTTAAGCTATATCATAACTGATGAATTGAGCTGCAAATTGTCGTGGAGTGGCCAGAAGAATATAATTGCTGTTAAAAAGATTATTACTATACAATTGAAAATAAAAGTCTGTGCTAACACTATATACATATATATATATATATATATGTATATATATATATATATATATATATATATATATATATATATATATATATATATATATATATACATATATATATATATATATATGTATATATAATTATTTATTAATTTTTATGATTCTAGATACTATTGCTTCAATCAGTGGTATGCGAGTCACAGTTAATGAAATCAATCAATCCATTATGACTTGGCTCCAACACGGTAGTAAATACAAGAATAAAAAACACGAAGCTGACAATTAGAAGCATGCTGTTGAACATTTATTATTATTTTTATTTTTCTAAAAAACTATTGAATAGTTTATTATATTTCATTATTTAACATATATGTAACTGTTAGCTTCATAATAAATAAATTATAGATAAAAATTTAATTTCACTATAAACTATTTTTTATTATACATTCTAAAAATTTAATTCATCAGGAAGTCATTTTTCTGAATCAGAAATCGGAACTCTTGAAGAATTAACATATCTGAATCAGAAAAAAGGGTTCCTCATGTGTTCTTTTTTGAGAGTTCAGAAATTATTCATTAAGTGGCGCATGGAATTCTTCAAGAATTCTGGAAGAGTCCTTCGCGTTAGTAATCGGAAGTCATAATCAGATTCAAGAATTCGGTTGAAATTCGTCAGGACTTCCTATTGCTATCTGGGGTATTTTTGTTTTTCGCATTTTGAATTTTGCTAGTAAATTTATCAATAACAAATTTTTGTTCAATTTTAGATAATGATATTTCTTAGGTTGTAATTTGTAATTAAAATTGATGAATTTGGTTCTGTAATTTTCTTCATTTATTGATGTTTTCATACTCTCTTCCTCCAAAACATAGTCTTTAAAACAAAGATTGTATCTTTATCCGTATATATTCGTACTATATCTGCTGGTAAAGTTACAGTGAAATTTCTATATTAATTTTCATTAATCATATTTTAGAGGCACTTTTAACTGTACCTATTGCAAATAGTTGTTCATGGTGGATCTCATTCTGATATGAGACGGGAAACATATAACTAATCTCTTCATTAAATAATTTGATACTTATTATACTTTTAAATAGTTCATTATTTTCTCCTTTTTCTTTTTTAAGGTGGCATTTAACTTTCAGCTTTGATATCTTGACTAAAATCGATTTATAATGTTGCTTATTGGTAATTAAAGACAAAATAATACATGGACTGAAAAGTCCCGGGTTTAACACATAGATGGTGCTAGTTTTATTGCAGTGACCTTTTTTTGCAGTTAATACTAACCTTCAAAAGACAGCAATTTCATGATATTCTATTCATTAGTTTGTGAGTTATTGTGCTAAGAGTGACGCTACTTTTGTTATTTTCAAAACAATGGATCAAAAACAATTTCGTGTTTTAATTTTACACTGCTTCTTGATGGGAAAAAATACCGTTCAAGCGAAGCAATGGCTTGAAAAGTGTTATGGGGACTCCGCTCCATCAGAAACAACAATAAAACGTTGGTTTGCTGACTTCAAACGTGGTAGTAGAGACACCGATGATGCAGAACGCAGTGGACTGGAATGATTGCGTTGCTCTTGATGGAGATAACGTTGATGAATAAAGCTAATTTTGAACCAAAAAAAGTGTGTGTTTCTTTGTAAGGCTCGGGACTTTTCAGTCCATGTGTTAGATTAACTCTAAAATGAGAGTATATTTATGATCAATATTACAATCAATTTCCAAATACATTTAAATGTTTAATAAACACACCTAAAATGAGAATACGATTTTAAAAGTCATTTACCAAATATTACAACAGTTTATAATCATTTTGACAATCAAGACGAACATTTGAAGCCTAATAAAATTTTGTATCAAAATTGTTAATTAAAATCAATTTTATGTCGTAAGCTTAGCAACCAAAAGCATCGCTTTTTTTTTTTTTTTATTTCTGGCTTCAGCTATTTTCTAGCTATATAGCCATTAACCAAAGGGGATTATTATTTTTTAAACAACAACAGTACTGCTAGGTAGTCACCCACCCAATTACAGATTGTGACTGCTGTTTCTTAAATTTATAGATTGATCAAAGCCTATCATTACGTTACGTCATTCCGGAGTCAGCATCGCTTTTACAAGTATATTTTATTAGCATTTACTTAACCCACAAGAATTTTTAAATAATATACATGATTTAAAATGATTTTATGTTAATCTGTTCCCGTATAACTAATAAACTATCAAAATTCAGCAAATGAAGAAGCGTGAAATTTTGAAGAATAAAACTTGTTTAGGCCTAACGGGAAAGGTAAAAAGAGCTTAACGAATGAAAAAATCTAAGCACGGGTGACCGTAACCTACAATGGTTTTAGAACTATATCATGTCTTCATTAAGCACCATTTCCATCGAAACCTAAATCAATATGTTATATAATATAAAAATTATAAATACTCTTCGCACTTGTACAATGTTTCTAGTAAAAATATAAAATTATAAAATTTTTCGTCTTTAAATTACACGTTATTCATATAATTAATTAACACTTGATGCAGTAATGATTAAACTATAACCATAAATTGTTTTGAAATAAAGATCCTGATTACACAAAGCCAAAAAGCAGGGATTTGATTTTTAGCAGTATATAACTATTTATTCTAACGATCAGAAAAACGTAGGCTATATTTTATGAGAAAATCAGTATGGTGGATGATCCAAAAGTAACAGCATACACATTTTTTTATTGAAATTTGTTCTGTTGGGGGTATGAAATGAAAAGGCCCTCAATACAGTTAAATAATATTAATATTGAGCATGTAATCATTTACCCAAACCAAAATATTAAAAATTAAAAAAACTCAAATCTGACTACAAAAATCGAACTCTGAAAAGTCTACAAGAACAAAATGTTTTTGTCTGTCATTGTTATCTACAAAACAAAACTATTGGATATTTATTATCTAATAAGTAACCAACTTTAGTCATGTTCAGAGGTTGACCGTGGTCGTATGCCACTTTGACCTTAAGATCGGTTGCTATTATTATAATGAATCGTAATAGTATCAAATGTATTGTTGCGAAAAAATCCCTTCGAATAAATGGCCCTCGAAAAAATGATGAAATTAAAATATGTATATATATTGTAACAACAACTTTTTCAAATAGTTTATTAAAAGAAATTTTTTAATGATTTTAATATTTTAAAATCATTAATATTTTATCATAATTTTTAATATTTTATGAGTAATTTGTTTATTAATTTGGAAACAAAAATTTGTGTAAAATTTATGTTTATAAAAAATCCTTTAATTTATTATTATATAATTAATTTTATTTATTAAAAAATTAAAATAAAAAATATCAAATTAATTGGCATAAAAAATAAATATAGAAGTAACTAAAAGAAAAAAAAAACGTATAGACATAAAACATAGCTAATATACGCAGGTTTGAGGCAAGACTTTGAAATTTTTAATGATATTGAACTTGTTTGTTTTGTGTTATATTTTGGTGGATACAGTAATTTTAAAATAGAATCTTAATAAGCCTGATGTCCCGGTGCTAGAAATATATTTTCCTTTCATCATATCCATATCATCTATATCATATCCTTTATAATTACCAATCTAAAAATTTCTATATGGCTTTATAATGGTGTATAACTTTCCAAAAAAGTAACTTTCCAAATACTTCCCAAAAATTCCGAAAATTATACCTTTTATTTGGTTCTCGCAAAATTTATGGTTGGCGAACATTTGTGTTTTTGTTATTGTAGTTCGACTATCTTTCAATATAAACTTAAAAAAACCATTTTGTCCGTCATATGATTAAAATCAGATTCCCGTTGTCTGTAATCGAAAAACAATGAACATTTCGGACAAAACATATTTCATTTTATTTTATGTTGGCAATAATTGTTGCGTCTATTACAGAATGATATTTATATAACAATAACAAAAAAGATTATTACGGTTCATTTTTAAGGATTATCTTACAGGAAAACCAGTTTGTACCATAATCAGGAGTAAGCTGTACTCAAATATTAGACGGTTTTTTGTAAATGACATGATATGCTTATATGTATTACAATCCCTCCCTATTCACTATTGCAATTATACTTTTAAAAACCGAATCTAACAAAAATTGAATACAAATCCATTTTAGATTTTATCATGTAATAAATGAAGAATATATTAAATTTAGTCTGAACGTTGTAAAGCTTCAAAATAATCCTGATGAAGATAGAGAGAATTAAAAATTCATTTAAATTTTGAATCAATTAACGGAAAACATTTATCTTTTTAGAATCGAAGCAAATCACACGAAATATTATAATATTTATTATTCCATTACCGACTTTTGTTACAATACATTTATTTAGTATATTAACTGATGCCTTCTTAATAATTTTTTATTTTGAAGCAAATTTCATTATCTACGACAATCCATTCTAATTTTAAAAAAATTATAGGGAATGATAAATAAGAAGGTTTATATGACTCTTGGGTCGAAAATTTTGTCTAGTAATCTTTCATATCCAGATAAACTTGATTATAATCACGTATATTCTGTTTTACAAGAAGGATGGACTGATATCATTGATGACGGAATATGGGAGGAATTTCGCATCCCATGCGCAGTATCGTTTAAGCGAGGGGTAGTTTCAGAAAGCCCAGGTTGTCAAATTATAAAAATAACAGCCGTTTGAAATTAATGTCATTCATATTTTAAAGCGCATTTATTGGAAAAACCCAAGGGCGATGGTGAAAATATCATGCAACTTTCTACTGCCGGTAGCCGGGGTCATGCACACAAATTGGAAACGAGAAAAGCTAACACTTGCATGTTGTTTGGTGAGCCACAACCAGCAAATGTTTATAGTTAGGAGGTTGAACAAGAAATTCGTGACTCGAATTTAATTGAGGGAAAATGCATAGATTTATTTCAATGATTTAATAACTTAATTGAATTTGTGGAATTATAAAATAATTTCTTTTGGATAAATAGATTTCATATAATAAATATACTGGAGTATAAGTCAAATCACAATCTATAAGGAGATCAGCAAGCGTCAAAAAGTTAACATTTCTATGAATGCAACTAGTTCTCTTGTCATGAAAATACAAAGAGGTAACGAATATTCGGGTAGCATTTTCTTATACCAAAGTGTATTTTGTTCAGAGGGTATGCTTGTTTCGATTGTACAAATGATATATGAAAAATAATACGCAAACATGATAGCGTATTGGCTTAGACAATGATTCGGAATCCAATTTCCAATGCCTTCCGAAATAATAACTGATTTTTTTTCTTGCGTTAATTAATGCTGTTTTTTTGGCTTTCAATGGCATAGAACTTTCCAATTATAATAAGGTATGTTTCCAAATTCAAAATTATATTTATGAATTTAACACGCACATTCTTACGTATTGATAAAGCCCTCTTATTAATTTGGTCTGCCGTTGGAAATGTTTAAAAAATACCCGATCAGGGATAGAATATTTTTACATTGTGTTGGCGTCATGGTGCAATCTACAACCTTGGGAAATTTTAAAGAAATGTTATTCTCTGTCTTAATCGTCGTTCAAAGCGAAAATAACGGAAAGAATAAAGACAAAGATTGTATGACGCATTGTGAAAATCGGAATGAATAGACGAATCATGAGACGAAGTACAAGAAGATGACATGCATCTCTTCATGAACTGAGAGATGAATTACATGCAACTCAAGCAGAGGCACTTATGAAATGTGGTGTCCAAGGAAGTCGTCTTAATGCTTATTATTTACCGAGTTATATTCAAGATTAGTTAAGGATATGTAAACATTTTTTTATATCGAATATCTTTGCCTGAGATGTGATTTATCTTTGTCTTTTAGAACATCGGTAACCGCTTCATCAATTGCCAATTCGTGCCGAAAAATTTTTGTTCAACACGTGCGGTCTATTAGATGGAGTCTCAAACTTTTAATATCAATCGCCTTACAGGCAAAGCAGATTTCAAAAAACAAACACGATACAAAAACAAAATCAGATGTTAAATGTTGATCGCATTGTCAAAATCTGCTAAAGTGATTCCAGCTTAATTGGTTTAGATCTCCTTAATGAAGTAGAAAATTGGAAAGGTAAAGCCCAAGAAACGAAAAAGAAATATTTAAAAAAGATTCAGAAATGATACCATTATAAGACAGACCAATAAAAGCTACTAAAAACTTGTTGTTGAAAAATGGAAGTATTCAACGTTCTATGATGAGTGTGAATAACAAATACTATGAAAAGTGAAGGTAACGTAAACATGTCCTTTTAATGCATTTGTGACATCATTTTCTATTGCATACATGGATTTAATGCAATATATTTGCAAATATATTGCTCATGCAATATATTTGTTGAAAAAAATGGCATTCAATTTTTGGAATTTGTTAAAAAACGATGCAAAACGGCAATATAAATGCAGAGAATTTATATTGCTATCTTGAATAACTTTTTCAGTAAGTTTACCTCGTCCTTTTGCACCGATTTTCATTTATTTGTTTTATCCTTTTTAACAATAATAACGTATAAAACGGTGCCAGGTATCAAGCCGACTGTTCACAATAAGCCCGGACTCCAAGTGCTAATTCTGCACTCCGAACAGCTCTTTATTTTACCTGCTGTATCTGTAAAGCGATTTCGAACAACCGTATCATAGACAGGTTAAGAAAGCAATTTATGAAAAAAAAATCGATTTTTTGAGCTCATCACAAGGGATGATCCCCTTAAAATGGAGACGAAACTACAATGAAAGTGCATTAGACTGTTCTGAAAATGTAATACAATTAACAGATTATTTATTTCAAAATGAACTAAGTATCATAACTATCTTGAATTGTTATACATGTGATTCTTTTCGTTCAAGGTCAATTATCTCGTTGTGCTTACATCCTCAAGGTTTTTATAATACAGGTTTGGCAGGTTTCAAAGATAATATGAATAAATCACTAAGAATGGAAACTGAGCAATGAAAATATTACATGGAAGAAAGGAAATTTCTGGTGTTGTTGGGATTTATTCAATAATAGATTTAGAGTTTACAAAAACCGATTTGCCTTTAAAATAATGTGTGCCTTAATTATTGCTCGTAAATGAATAATGAACTTTTTACAATTTTGAATATACTTCTTAATTAAGTCCTGAATTTTTTAAAACGTACTAACGATCGAGAGAGAGAATTTTAATTTTATACAATAAGTAATAGTTTGTGAGATAATTTAAATTTTATACAATAAGTAAGTAATTAGTTTGAAAATCTGTAATATTTTTTCCGCTGCATATATAAACATATATTTTATTTCATAATAACTTCTTTGTTATTTCTATTATTTAGTAACAATGTTACAAAATACATATTCTCTTCTTGTCTACTCCGATGTGTTTGAATATATACCAGACCAGTACCATGTGTGTCAGAACTCTTCGGGAATTTTTTACCGATGTCCGTAATGACCCACTGATTATTTCAATTCTCTTCCAATAATTATGATACGATTTTTTTCCATATATTGCTTTGAAGAAACAGTTGTCATTTATTTTTTAAATGATTGCAAGGGAAGTATTTCTCATTTCATTTGGGAGGTGGATAAAAAATTTACAGGCCAAATAGTTCGGTCCATATCTTATATGTTCATTGTTTTTTCCTATATAGAGGAATATACAAATTTCTTCTTCTTCTGTTATACTTTCTTCTGTTCTTTTTTACTCGGTGCCTTTGAATACGAGAATGTTTTTTTCTAATAAAAGTAACGATTCCAATACGTATGAAGAAGTATCAATAGCCTGAATTGCTTAAGCAAAGTTCTACATTCATCCCTACTACGTTTTTTTTGGCTATAATATGTAGCACCCTTTTTGAAGATTTCATTAGTGATATTATTGTAGTTTTGTCCTTGAAACAAACTGTGATTCTGAAAACAGTTTACTATTTTCAAAATACTTAACCAGTCTAGCTTTAATTATCTTTTTATAAATCTTTGATATCGTTGGGATTATGGAAATTGGTCGATATTTCGATGTAAAAATTCTGTTTCTATCCTAATACACGGCACAACTTTCTGGATAAAAACCTCTTCGAAAACATTCATTTATTAGATAATTGTATATATATATATACAATAATTGGTGCTACAATATTTAATTTAATTGCTTTTATTATGGGGGTGTTTAATCCAAAATAGTCTTTAGCACAACTTGTTTTCAGACTATTGTTGTTAAAACTTCTATATAACCTGAAGGTCTTAAAAACAAAGTATTAATGCTGTTTACTTTTCAATTTTTTACACAACTGACAGGCTTCAATATTTTGAATATTGTCATATTCATTTTTATTATATTATCATATTCATATTTATTTAACAAATCTTAAACAATCCCAATAAATTAGTTATTAAAATCATTCGCTGTCAGTTTTGTAGCAACACCTTTGCTGAGTTTGTTTCTTTGTTTATGATTCTCCAAACAGATTTAGACAAGTTATCGAAGGAAAATTTTATTGTTATTGTTGAGACAGCAATAAGTATGCGAAACAATGAACGTTTTCATAATCTTCGAAGTCGGTACCAATCATATTCTTTGCTAACAATGGATAACTTCGCACTGACTTTAAAAGAAAATTGGTCAGAAGGAAAATATTTGATTTGAAATTATTTTTAAATCTTTGTGCATTACTTAAAAATTAGTTTTATTTTGCTTTGAATTTAAAAAAACAAATATCTAAAACATTAGCTGTTTAAACACAGTGCAAACGAATGCAATATAAGACTACTCTTGTATTAAGAGTAACAACCTCATCCCCAGAACCTACTTAAGGGTCGGGTCAGATTGATATTTTCGAACAAAATCGACTTCTTAAAGGTCCTAATCAATTGACACCTGTGTTAACCTAGAACAAACTTCATAGAACGGCATATATCAAAAGTTTATTTTTTTACACTATGAACTATCTATATTGCAACTCCCCAAGACTATACTCGTGGTAGTATAAGCATGAAATTGCAAAGCTAATTTTTTCTACATATAAGCGTTCAGAAAATAGTGGTTTAAGCTCAGAACAAACGAAGTTTCTTCATGTTTACTTGTGATATCTGGAGTAAATTTTTCAAAACTTGACTTATAAACAGTCGGATTAGATTGATATTCTGGAACAATAGTTGGAACAATAGGCTTCTTATATGCCTTTCTTAATTAGTATATTTGGTATCCCAGTACAAAAAGGACGAAAAATATCATATACCATAATATGATTTTTTAAACTATGAACTATAGATATTCCCCATAGCAACTCCCCACGATTATAGGTTTTGTATGTGCAATCTTTCAGAAAATAGTGGTTTAAGCCCAGTACCAACGAATTTGCTGTAATGAATGTTTACTCGTGTATATGTAGTGACTATTTTACCACTTTTGTTTAGGGTCGGATCAAATTGATATTATGGAACAGTCGACTTCTTATGTGCTCTTATGAACTGGCATATGTGGTATACCACTACAAACGTCACACGAGAAAATATAGCAAAGGTTAAGTTTTTTAAACTATGTGCTATGGATCTAGCGACTTTACGATCTATAATCTACGACTACGATCGTGGTGGTATAAGAATGAAAATCAGTAATTAAGTTTTTTTTAACATATAAGCTTTCAGAAATTAGTGGTTTAAGCCCAGAACAAACGAAGTTGCTGTTTGTTTACTCTTGTATCTTTGGTTTCTCCTCCTTACCCTTTTTTATGGTCAAATAAAATAGATATTCTGGAACAATCGACTTCTTATATTCCCTTATCAATTGGCATATGTGGTACCATAGTCAAAAGTTGCAAGGTAAAATATATCATAAGTTAATTTTCAAAATAGATAGAAGTTTTTATACCTGCTAGCTTTCAGAAAATAGTGGTTTAGGCCAATACAAACGAATTTGCTGTGTGGTTACTAGTGTATCTGGAGCAGTTTTTTCACCACTTACGTCGTATTTTCGATTGATTTTAAGAAACATAGCTCTATGTATCTTAATAAGAAAATAATGTAAATAGGTCAATAACTCCATTTTTGATTATTTTAATATCCTGGAATAATCCTGTATTAATAGTGCATTTTCTAATGGTGTATTAAAATCCTCAGTACAAATATTCAGGAAAAAAATTGTGAGGGAAATCTTCACGGTGGTGTCGTAAACGTTCAAAAGTTTACAACGATAGATATTCAAAAAAATATTTTTTGAAAAGATTATCGTATATGATATGTAAAAAATAAGGTAATTGCTTTTTTACTATATTTCACAACTGATTTTGCTTTTTTACTATATTCCACATTAAAATTTTAAACTAGGCTCAATACTATGAAAAACCAAAAAATCAAAATAAATTTGATTCGAAACCGAAAAAGTTATTAGCTCTTTCAAATTATTCTTCATCTTCATCTTGCAAACGGGAGTTTTGTAACGCCCATACTCACTAAACCCTAAACCCCTTTTCTTCTGTCCTCTTATCCCTCACGGAAACCGCCGTCAGGCATTACTTCGTGGGGGAGGATAACTGTAACTATTTCTTTTCCTTCTGGTGGCTAAGGTGTGTGTATGTGTGTGTTTTTTTTTTTTTTTTTTTTTTTTTTTATATAGCGAAGGAAATTCTTTTACGAATCTCTGGCTTAGATTTTTTGCCTGGTATGTCGGACTCGAACATTAACTTAAGGTGTTAATGCTAATACCGACTAAAACCTCCGCTATCCTCTGAACTCTGATCCCCCACGGTATCCGCCGTTAGGCATTACTTCGTGGGGGGATATAGCTACTGCTCTTTCTTCTGGTAGCTAAGGTGTTATTTTACCTTTCTTCTAGTTGTTGTAGTTGTTGTCATTTGCCCTTTTTCTTTCGATGGAACGCAAGTCTATAAGGACTTCTGTTGCAAATTTGCTGATGGCGTTCCAAAAGGCTCTTGATGACAGCATTACTTATAACCTATAACTGTCTCTGGTTGGATACTCCGGTGTAAGATAATCTCGAGTAGATCACGCTGTCGATTAAATCGTGGGCAGTCAAAGAAAACATGCTCCTCATCTTCGATTACTTCTGGGCAGGACGGGCACTCCGGGGAATTATCGTGCTTAAAACGGTGTAGATAAGCCCAGAAACAACCATGTCCTGATAACATCTGCGTGAGATAATAGTTGACTTCTCCGTGACTACGGTTCAGCCAGACATCAATCCGTGGTATGAGACGATGAGTCCACCTACCATTCTCTGCAGCATCCCATTGAAACTGCCAACGTGCATAACTCTTCAGTCGTTCTTCTACCCTGAGTTCTTCAGCACTCAGTATGGTTGTCGTCTTTCGATGGTAAAGGTTCCGCCTTTCTTAGCTAGAACTCGAAAAGGTAGAGTTCCGGAAATGACGCACACTGCCTCCTCCGATATTGTCCGAAAGGCGCTAGCTACTCTTAAGTTACTCAGCCGATATACTGGTCCAGCTTTCCGCCATGAATCTTGGGTGTCTAGCGTGTCTGCCCATATAAATATTCCATAAGTCAACACTGATGTGACTACTGATGACAGTAGTAGTCTCCGGTTCTGCTTTGGACCCCCAACATTCGGCATCAGTTGTGCTAAAGAAGCTCTTACTGCTGATGCTTTGTTGGCAACATGTTCCACTTGTTGCTTGAAGTTATGTCGTGCATCAAGCATCACTCCCAGATATCGGATATATGGTTGTGATGTGATTTCTTGATCTCCGACTTTCAAGTTGATTGTTTCCAGCGCTTTTCTGCTAGTAATAAGCACGGCTTCGGTCTTCTGTTTACCCAGTTGGAGATTCAATGTATCCATCCACTGGTTAACTTGCTCGAAGATGATGTTGAACAGGTGGCTTATCTCGTCCAGATGTTTGGCGACGATCACTACGGCAACATCATATGCATACGCTACCAATTTGACGCATCTCGGTAGTTTAAGTCTCAGGAGCCCGTCGTACATGATATTCCACAACAGTGGTCCTAGGACAGAGCCTTGCGGCACACCTGGGCCAGTCGCTGTGTCGTACTTAAGGACTCTGTCGGTAAAATAGCTTGCCACTATCGTACACAGGTATTCTGGAACGTTTTTGTCTCTAAGAGCTAGCATGATGCAGTCCCAATTGGCGGAGTTGAAGGCATTTCTGATGTCCAAGGCAGCCACTAGACAATACTCTTTCGTGCCACCCTTCCATCTGGTTCGTGCGACTGCTTCCTTGGCCCTGCTAACGACCAGATTGATAGCATCCAGGGTTGAACGGCCTTTTCGAAAGCCGTACTGGTTGTCTGCCAGGAGTGGGTCGACAACTGCTTCAAGTCTCTGATGTATGATGCGTTCAAAAATCTTACCCGCTGTGTCTAGCAAGCAGAGTGGACGGTAAGATGACGGTTCTTCCGGTGGTTTTTTCCCTTTCGGTAGTAGTACCAGCTGTTATTGTTTCCACTTTCTAGGAAAAGTCCCCTCCTTCAGGCAAGTGTTGTAGACGTCGAGGAATAACTCAGGCGCTGCTTTAATAGATGTTTTCAGAGCAATATTAGGGACTCCGTCCAATCCCGGCGCTTTGTTATTCCCGACGCGGTTACAAGCCTCCATCAGTTCTTCCTTCGTGACAGGTGGAATATCTTCTGGAATAAGCTGCACTGATGTGTGGATGAAAGCACGTTGCCGTGGAAACAGTGTAGTTACTATCTTCAGTAGGAGTTGTGGGTACGTTGGCGATGGCATCGGCTGGCTTTTAAGGTGACTCATGACCACCTTGTATGGTCTACCCCATGGATCCCTTTCTACTTCATCGACGAGTTCCGTCCAGGAGCGTCTTTTACTTTCTTTGATGGCTTTATTCAGATTCCGACTTTTGTTTGTACTCTGCCACCAGCTCTGCAGAGTTAGGTCGTCGGTAGCCACGCTGGGATTTTCTTCTTTTCTTAAGACACTCTGACCGGAGAGTACTGATTTGGTCGTTCCACCAGTGCACCGATGGTCGTTGTGTGTGTGTGTGTGTGTGTGTGTGTGTGTGTGTGTGTGTGTGTGTGTGTGTGTGTGTGTGTGTGTGTGTGTGTGTGTGTGTGTGTATGTGTGTAAACGTAAACTGTTTAGATTCGGCAGAATTTCTGAGCGAATAATTCAAATTATTCTATTCAAGTTATACTATTAAAGCTTTCTTACAAGGTTTTGTTTAAAAGTAATTTCAAGTCTCACGAATTTTTCAAATTTTTTTTCATGTTATGTAAGCTTAATTGGATAACATAATATATCGTTTTACGGATTATGAAAGTTCTAAGTTCTAAATCCCATTTTAACAAACCATTTTTTTAAAAATAACTTTTATATAAAGCCTATTAAGAAAGCTTTTAATCTCATTAATATAAATTGAATAACTTGAATTGAATAATTTATCATCCAGAATAAATGAAGCTATGAAACATTATACATACATTATTATGAAACTTTATTTTTAAAAAATTTTAAATAAAGGTATTTCCTTTCTTTTGATGAAATGATCAACATTTCTGCCAATTTTATCAAAATCGAAGGTGTGTCAGTGCCCACATTTAATGATTTGGTATAGAATGACTCATTATAGAAGTTAAATAATAACTACATATTTAAATGTTCTATTCAATACTTAAAAAAACACATGCGAAAAGAAAATAATAATTTATTATTGATAGATGAAAAATAAAGACGGAAAGAAATAACTAAACAGATTACACTAAATTTATTTTTATCGAAAAATCATTAACTTTTCATAATTGAAAACATAAAATAAAATATTGTATTTTATATATATTTCGAGGAAACGGAAATTAAACTATATGATAAATAGGAATGCTAAATGATAAATGTGAAATAAATGTATACGCAGAAAATTTTCACTTCCTTTGTTATTATATTGCCTTGTTGTTTCTTTTCAAAACCTCATCCCATCAAGTAAGATTACTTATTAGGCACATCGCATACGGATTTCTGTGATATAGGTGATATCATGAATGTGATTTGCTTAAGGTAAACAATGTATATTCGCACACGGTGCGATTTTTGTGATTTGAAATCATATCTGTGATAAAAATACCCCATGCAAGTTCCATACTATCACAAAAGACAAAGTATTTTATTTTTATTTATACTGGTATATAAATGTTTGTGTCAATGATAATTTACATCGTTATTTTTTTTATATTACAAATAAAAACCTGTCAATACTTGTTTAAATTCAAAGGAAAATTAAAAACAAATGATATAAGTAATATTAGATTTAGACCCAGCACACATCCTCATATTTTCTGATCAGAAATTCTATAATATACGAAAATTATATATTATACTTATTCTTCGAATTATTTTTAACAAAATACATTGTATTATAAGTAGTGGTTGTACAGTGTCTGTAAATGAATTTCAATAAGTTAAATATTCTTAACTAAAGTCACTTAAAATATAAACAAAACAATTCAAGAAATAACTAACAGAGTTAATTACTTAGATACTCGACTTTTGATTGAGAATCAATGTTTGAACTATTTTTAATCACTAGCATTTATTAAATAATCTAAATATCCAGTTTATAAATACAGTCATAAATACACATATATTATTAATATGTATTGTAATTATATATCTGTTAATTAGTCTAAATTTTGGGGAAACCAAACATTTTCTGAAAAAATGTTCTTACAAAAGTTGTTTTTCTTTATTTAAGACAAACTTTTTTTGTTTTTTATTCTTCTTTTATAGTTCTTAAGTTGGGTCATTGGGACTAACGTGCCGATTTTGCTCATTTAAGAACTAAAACTCACTTTAAGATATACGACATCAAAATTTCGGTTTTTAAATTATGTTGTTGACGAACGGAAAAACGGAATTGGGGATTCAAAATAATGGAAAAATTTACATCCAATTTAATATCGAAATGGTAATGAATTACAAGTATATATATATATATATATATATAATACAACATTTTGCTTAAAGAAATTCATATTTCAAATGGTTTAAATTTTTTAAAACTTATTACTTCCTTTAAGACACTATACATTCATATTTTATTTATAAGAAAATAAACAATGTATAACCCCTTCTTCAAAAAATTTTACCTGGTCGTTTAGTGATTGCTACGCTAACACTTAAGTGGCTCCAGGTGCGAAAAAAATGCTTTTATATCACGGAAAATAGCGATATCCGTGATTTCGGCAATTTAACAGAAATCGCTCTATGTGCGATACGCCTTACTTGTCGTCTACTTCAAATGTGATATATACCATTTTTACACACACACCCATTCATCCAATTCATCAATATATTATTTCATAGTATTCCCTAAACACGCCTCTTGTTATGTAACATACAATTGCCAAATTCCAATTTAATTTTATATTCAATGTAGTTTGTACTGATTTGAATTTTTCTTTTGCACTTTCCCATTTAGAAGTTTCCTATACACATTTAGGGTTGTCTCGGTGATCCCGTAAATATTAAAGTAAACACCAGGACGTTTAGGTATTTATACAAGTGATCTAAAACCATTTTCCTTTTTATGATAGGACAGCCCACGATACTAAATGGAGATTTACTCGAGCATTGTGGGGACTGCGATTTTTAACATGAGAAAGAAAAAGGTTATTTGGTGTATACCCTTTCAAAAATGGAGTTTTGGCTATTTGCTCGTCTTATCGTTTTAGTTCTAAATCAATTCTTTATTCCAATTAACGAAGTAAAAAAATGCCACGGTTAGTGATTAAATTATTTTGTACATAATTATATACCTTTTTGTTTTACATTATAATGACTTCGAATTTAAATATCCGAATGATGGGTTTTCTATTTTATTGTTTATATTTTCTAAACCCAAAGTACTATCAGCTGTTTCTGAATACGTGTATTGAAATTATCTGGTTTAAATACCTAATAACACTGCCGAAGCTTAAATCTATATCTGTAGTTATTTATTGGAATTATGTAAATTCATTCACACGTTTCATCTGTATCTTCAAAACGAACTGTATTCATTAAAAATTAAATGGCATTGGTGTCACGACGATAATTGGGAAAATTTTATACAGCACAACACACAAAATATACTTCTTAGAATGCAGAAGATGTATCTGATTTTCAGAATACCTGTTCTATTGAATTTTTCAGTACAAGCAAATATTGTGTTAATGTAAATAAATGAAAAACCTATTTTTACACTCACAATGTTTCTTTAATATTTTCCCTAAAAACAAATGGCATCACATTATCACAAAATGTTCTGTTCTTATTTAACTATTTTTTATGCTTTTCACAAATTTAGTAAAGTAAATAAATTAGGTAGTCAGTTCCATTTTATTCCATTTTAAATATATTAATATGCAATTCATTTTCAAAATGCAGGTTATATTTACTAGAGTATTGGTTATATATTTTGAAACAATCAAATTAGAATGTATTAATAATAAAGGACTATTATAGCGATGGTGTTTAGCGTTCTGTGACATTTATACCAGGGTAGAAGCCTTAAAAATAGTAAAAAGTAGAAGAAAATTTGTTTCCATTAAATAAAATTATAGTAGAATGAAACTAATTGGAAAAGGAAGATAATATGATAAAAATGAAAGGAAAAATAAATTACGGGTGATCTGAGTTCGGGAGGTAGGAAGAGGTTGAATGTTTCAGGATAAAATAAAAATGGTTTTAGTCCTGTTTACTAAATTAAGCAACGAATGACAAAATAAAATTTAACATTTACACACAGAGAGAGGGCGAACATCATGCCTTCGTCCTGGGTAGGCAAATCTCAGGCATCGAATCGAAAGAAATAAAGGATGATACAACTTTAAAATCCAAATAAAAATGTGTTCAAAATGAAAAACACTTTCGTTATAACGGATCAGTCAAAAACATTGAAATACCTGGAAACAAATATTAATTAGGTATATACAAAGAAAATAGACTGCCAAAAATATTAAAATAATAAAATAATAAACCAATGCCACCGTCGTCAAGAATGGGGACAGGCTACAACTAATTACCATACTAACCACAAATGCGTGATATATGCAGGCCGACAATGGTTAAGAAACTTCACAGAAATCGCTAATCGCAACGATGATTACCAAAAAATGTTGAAATGTCTCAATTGTAACAAAAACCATCCTGAAAATTATACCAGAATACATCAGACGATTGATTACATAAACAAGAAGCAAACTATAAACAGAACAAACAAATTCAGCGCCATAAATTAACAAAAACAATCATACATACCAGCTCTAATACCTAAAAACAATGTATAGAGATACGGTAATCCACTCATCAAATTCATTATGTCATTTTTATAGAATCGTGCGAGCGGCAGCTCACAAATTCACTCTCTTCCAAACGCGCTAAAAGAAATATAAATTCAAAAAAATTACAATAAAACATTCCAAAGATGATATTAAAATTCTATTATAAAATTGAATAAGATTAGATAATATTGTCTAAAACCAAAATAGGCATGAAAAATTCAAGACAGGCATGAAAACGAAGGGCTTGTCAAAAAATTTTATCTTCGTAAAAACAAAAATATCAAAAATAAACAATTGAGAGTAACAGTTTTCAACATGATTGTGAAAATACTCAATTCATGGTTGAGTATTAATATTTGAACTGTTTTAAATATTAGCAATCGTAAAACACTTATATGATAACAATAATATGAATTGAAATTGTATATATTTATTAGCTAAATTTAAGCTAAAATTGTAAAGTTGTGGCGAATTCAAACAGTTTTATAAAAAATATGTTTACAAATATATAAAAATATTTTTATTTGAATTTTTTTTGTATTTGAAATTTTTTTGTATGGTTTATGATCCCAATGTTGAATTAAGGATCCATTGGATCCAATCGACCTATTTTCCTCAATCTCGAACTTGACCTTACTTTTTAGGTTAATAATACACCTTTAAAATTTGAACACGGTCTATTTTAGTTTTTTAGTTATTTTGATGACAGGCGGACTGACGAACCGACGGATGGACGGACAAACGTAAATGAACTAATTAGATGATTTTATGAAAACATATACGAAAATTTGGTTTTTACGGTCAATATTTTCTAACATTCCTGAGTCTAATATTTATATACTCCAACATATTTTATATATGTCGAGTATAGAAAAAGGAATTTAATTTTTTCGAGATTTAAATCATCTTTGGCAGTATCTCCGAGTTTGTATCAAGATTGAGCATACTTAATTTCATAACGTTTGGATTATTAATTATTTACAATCACCCCGTTTTATTAAATTCATTCTTCATTATGAAGACGTATGAAATTAGTATGAAAATCTTACAATTAATTTTTATAAAATGTATTTGTTAAAACATGGAAATATACGATCAAAACATTGAAACGTCATCTGTATGCCATAATAAACTAGTTTATTTAGACCATTTATAAAAAGATCCATGTTCTTATTTAAAAAAAATTTTTTCAAAGAATTTAAAAATTTACCCTAACAAAACAATAAAAAGGTATTTATATGTGAATTTTACAGAGATGTGAACTATCTACTTGCCAATTTATCCAGTTAGAATAAACATGTGATTTAGGAAAAATTCGTATAGAGCTGAAAATTGGCTGAGACATTAAATATATCATTATAAATAAAATGTCAAAAATCCCCGTCATTTCTACTTTGCAAAAAATTTTATCCAAGGTCAAACTGCAAAATTAAGATTATTTCCATTTTTCTCGAAAACGTTCAATTTTATCGTGAAAATAAATTTAACAAAAGTTGTAGATCATATTTTTTTTCTTACGACTTACTATTCGTTTTAACGCGGTTTTAACAGTTACAAAATTCGTATTTTACATAATATGCATTCAAATGTACACGTCATCGGATTTTCAATACAAATATAATAAGAAACTATTTATTTGTGTTACTTACAGTGGGAAAGCGTAAAACTATGAAGTAAGCTCTTTATAATTGATTTAATGTTTAAACTTCTATATATATAATATAATATATATGATATTGTATACTACGAATTTTACTCTGAAATATAACAAACAATAAAACGTTTTCCACGCATTGATATATTGTCGATAAATTTGCAGATTTTCACGTGATATTTGAACAAAAGGTTTATAAAGTATGCAGTAAAAGAATATGGAATTCTTTATGAAATAACATAATAACTAACATAATAATAAAATACATAACAAAAATTAAAGGAAAATAAAAAACTTGAAGTGTTTTTCCATCATTTCAAGCATAAAAGTATAATACCCAAAGGTTAATTATCACCCTAAGAATTGAAAAACCAAGCGCTAGTCGTCATACGCTATATATACTCAATATTGCTATAACTAATTATGTTTACCTCTTATTTGTTAAATAACAAATATACTAAAGTATATGTGAAACTTTCTAGTCACTCTAGCTCCGTTATTTTTAATAAGAGTTAAGAAAGGCAAAACTGTATGCTCTAAACTTTATTTTAAACTTTCTTTTCAAACTCTTACCGTTTTGACCCAACTCAACTCTCACACCGTATAATTATATTAAAGCTAATGAAGAAGAAGAATATGATTCATCACTGAAAATGAACAACCTTACAGAAAGACTGTTACCCAAACATGTTCTTCTAGTCTAATACGGAAATAATATTTTAAAATAAATTACTAGAATATCATAATGATTCTTCCGTTACATGGATTAGTTAAGTACCACTGTTGTAATGATGGATTTCTTGTCTATAATTTTCTCTTAAGTTCTAGGCGTATATATATATATATATATATATATATATATATATATATATATATATATATATATATATATATATATATATATATATATATATATATATATATATATATATATATATATATATATATATACGCCTAGAACTTAAGAGAAAATTATAGACCAGAAATCCATCATTATATATATATATATATATATATATATATATATATATATATATATATATATATATATATATATATATATATATATATATATATATATATATATATATATATATATATATGTATAATGTAGAAGTTTTCTCAAACCGAAACCATACGTATAATAAATGTGTAAGTGTATGTAAAACAGTAAGTAACTACAATAAAATATTAATGACATCTCTTTGTTTTCAACATTTCAACATTACGTTATGTTTCAACATTATGTTATGTTTCCACATTACGTTAGCAGCAAACCTCTTTACCATAAACGATGATTAAAAATATTGCATATTTGATGAAATTTCCAAATTTGTATACTCGAATTAATTTATATTATTTCGAGGAAAATTTTATTGAGTGTAGTTTAGAGGGTATATGTAAAAAAAAATTTTCATGTTTATAATTACATGAAATTTATAAATACACGATTATTATGGTATTGTTGTCGTTTAATACTTCCGAAAGCATCATTTATGTTGTGGAACTCAGTTTCGATTGACCACGTGTTTACTTTGATAGCTTTTGTTAGGATATGATTGGTTAATTTCGTTAAATTTACACTTATAATATTAATTTATTCTGATAATTACTTGTAATTTATTGGTAATAAACATATACAACACGATGCTGTTTTTATTCAATTAATTATTTTAACGAAAAATCATACGATATCCCAATTTAAACTCCGCCTTTTCTTTAAATGGAAAACAAACTTTCAATCTGCCGTCATATTCACGAACTGTTGTAGCCTTAAAGATACCTTAAAGATACCTTAAAATATGCTTGTAATTTACTTATTTCTAACAAAGACCAAAATTTTGGAAGTAATTGATTTAGATATAATACGTTTCTAGAAAATGCTTCTGTTTGTGTAGTTCATCTAGTACCAACTCCGACCGAAACTACCCAACCAAAATCCGAATTGTCTAAAACTGGTAAATTTTTATTCAAACTGTTGCGTTATTTGTGTATATTTTATACACAAATAATCCAACACAGTAAGTTTTTTTTTTTATGTAATGCAAAAAGCATAATAATTTTTTTTTTTCTAATCAAAAATGGGTTGGTTACTTTAACAAGCCGAGTTGATAGAGCGATACACTCTTTTCATACGAGCATTCGACCTAATCACATCTAAAAAAAAAGTGTGTTGAATAGCAGACGGAACTTGAACACAATATTTCACAAGATGGAAAGTACTAATTGAGAATAGTTATAACTTGTTATTTGGGTATAGTGGTTTTCAAATTTGGAGACACCATGTGCTCTTTAGTATAACTTAAAGTAAGTTCCTTTTTTTCTAATTGAAAATGTAAAGGGGTTTATTTTTGTATTAATTTAATAATTTTGATCTCAATATTTTATAATATTCAATTGTAATTATTTTCATAATAGTGTTGTTTGTTTAAAGATGTTTACTAAAATAAATTGACCTATTGTGGTCTATATTCTCTTTCAATATTAATGTTGGATATTCATATTTGGAGTACATTTTTCTCTCCTAAATAATACTTTTTAATTAGTTTACGATGTATAAATTATGAGGCATTTCTTCAAAGAATGTCAAATATTTCTTCCAGTTACGATTCCTAAAACCTCTGCACCTGACGGTAAAAATAGATATGGTAAATTATTACACATTTATTTCAATACGTCAGATTGGACCCAATACAATTTTATCTTGTGCACTCTAAAAGTGTAATTTTTCTATTACAATGGAATATTCCAATATTCCGATTGTTCTTTTATTTCATATTCTTTATATTAAATTATTTATTTTAATAAATAATTTACGTAGTAATCTTCTCTTTCAAAAGTAATTTTGAATGTCCCATTATTTGAAATTACTTTTCGTAGTTAATAATTCATATTTATTTTTTTACTAGTAAATTAAATTGCCTTATTTTAATTTACTAATCTTTATTTGATAATTAAGTTATATATTTTAATATAATTTAATTATTTCCCCCTTGCTATAATATTTTATTTAAATCAATTTTTTGCTTCATTTGGCAGCGAGCCAAATGGAAGGATGTTTGATGTTCTATTCGTAAACTTTTTCGTTAACTCGTTAGTATTTGTTAGTACTTTTGATTTTGGTTATGCAACTAGAAATATTTTTGTACCCAATATTAAAATAAAACCTTTTTATTCTCTCTCTTTATCTCTCCCTTTGTTAATATAAATCAATTCTTTCTTGCCCATTGATAATATTTAAACATTTTTCATTTTATTATCATCTTTTTTATATTTAAGCTGGAATTGCTGCTCTCTCTGAGCACTGATTCAAAACTTGTAGCGAACATTTTATGTATAGATTTTCTTTTGAGGTTCGATTTTGATTTATTATTATAATAGAACAATCATTGAAAAAACTAGTATAAATTTAAATGGAAAATAGTTTATCCAATATGGATTCTTCAATTACGGAACGACAAATGATATTGGATGGTCCAAGTGCGCCGATTCCAGAAACTAGTCCTCGTAGACGTCAACATACACCATTATCTAATTTCAGAAGAGCGAGAAGGCGAATTGATGATTTGGTGAGTCCTTCATTTAGACAAACATCATTATTTTTGCAAGAGACAAATTTACTTAGGAATTTGTCTTTGGCTGTAAACCAACAACAGAACTCTGTTGCTGAGTTAACTCGAAATGCACAGATGCATTTAAACTGTAGTCAAAACAGTTAGGGTGTGAATCATAATAATGACGCAATTCGATCTCAGGATGTCATAAAGGATATTCCTATATTGGACATTTTGAATTTTGAATCGACCCTAAAATTTTTAATAGAAGTGGATGAAGTAGTTTCACTTTGACTTATTAAAGATTCACTTTTAATTACATTTTTGATTACCAAAATAAATGTACACTCACGACATAAGTGGTCTGAATTTATTTTACAGAATTTACCATGAAATATAATCTGAAATAAATTAATATCGTATATCCCTTGTCTAGAAATTCAAATACTAGTAGATCGTTTTGTACGACGTGAACAAAGTTTGGATGAAAAGTTATATAATTTTTGCCTCTCGGTTCGAAAATATGCTAGAGTTATTTGTCCTTTATTTTTGCAAGAAGAAATAATTAGCATTATATTTTCTCATTTAAATTCGCGGACATATGACTTGGTTAAAACTATGGATATGCCGCGTAATTTCGAATACTTGGATTCTTTTGCTTTAAAAATCGAACAAATACAAAACCGTATTGCTGCCTATTCGTCGATTTTGACGAATTCTAATGATCGATCTCCTAAGAATCGATATTCGACAAGCACGTCAACCGATAACCAAGAGACTCCTAAAGCTCAACCGTCTAGTTTTTCCCGTATTGCACACAATCCTAGTTTCAATCGTTCTCGCGACACCTGCGCACACTGTGCTTATTGTAAAGCTTCTGACCATTATATTTCTGATTGCCTGAAACGGACTCATAGACGGCAAAATTTAGTAGCAATTAATGAAATAGTCTCTGAACCATTATCTAATAATAATAATAATCTTTCAAAACACTAAATATTCTCTTCCCTAGCTATCATTTTCAATTGCCTTTAGTTTATGTTAATGTTTCTTCGACATTGTTTTTGGCACTTTTAGATTCAGGTAGTACGTGTAATGTTATTTCACGTCAAGCAATTAATTCTTTGAATAATAAAATTAAAATTAATTTTAAAACAGTTTTGTATAATGCAGCTTTACCGGGCTCTATTTATATTCATTTTAAACAAGCTTGTAAATTGTCTTTTAGATTGGGATATTTTTCTTGGAGCGCTGCCTTTTTGATTGCGGGTATACTATACCATTTCCTATTATTGTAGGCGAAGAAACTCTTACTCATGCGGGTATGCTAATTAATTTTGCTACCGCGAGAATCAGTTTTCAATTTAATCCAAAAGTCGAATTCCCTTTTGTTTCTTCTGAAACAAACTCAAAATTATGTAATGTAATTTCAGAAATTAATGCAACATTATCTCAAGCTCAAACCAAACGCTTAAATAAAATCTTATCTACGTTTTCAAATCGGTTTTATCTTCAAAGATTCTAGCTCGGAACTTTGAATATTAATTAGTTCAAAAGGATAAAGAACCGATCCGAAAGTGTCCTTATTATTTACTCAAAGATAAGATGCAATTGTTGGAAGCTCATATTCAAGAATAAGTCGATTGGAAAAGTTTATTTCCGTGTATTTCGGCTTGGGAAACGCCAGTATTTTTTATACCGAAGCAAGTTGGTGTCTGTTTGTGCACCGATTATAGGTTCGTAAATGCTAAAATTTTGTTTGATACATTAACAGGTGTAAAAATGAGTTCAATTTTCGATTCCTTGAGTACGGCCTGGTATTTTTCAACTTTAGATATAAGTAAAAGTTTCTATCAGATTCCATTAGCTCCTGAGTCTCGAGATATTACCGCTATCGTAACGCCTTTCGGTCAATTTTCGTTTTACGTCTGCCCCTTTGGACTGGTAAATTCTTCGCAGGTCCTGCACTGGTACTTATTACGTGAATTTTCCGAATTCCGGAGAGAAGGTTTTTTCTTACAGTATTATGTCGACTTGATTGTATATTCAGATAAATTAGATGAACATATTTCTCAATTATCTAGAGTATTTAAACGTTTTCAGAACTTAAACTTAAGAATTAATCCTGAAAAGCTTCGTTTTTGCATGGCACGCTTAAAGCTTTTATACGATTAAAATGTGTAGCTATAAATACTGTCCCTTTTCCAAAAAAACCTTAAGGAAGTGTAAAAGTTCGTGGGTATGTGTACTTTTTACGCCAAGTTTATCCCAAACTACAGCTCGATTGTAAGTCCCATAAATGCTCTAAAAAAGAAAAATGTGAAATGTTGGGTCGATCAAACTCATCATGTTGCTTTTGAAAAGTTTAAAGATCTTTAATATCTCCTTTATTGCGCTTTCCGGATTTTAATTTGCGCTTTGTGGTTACGACAGATGCTTCTTCAGTTGGTATTTCGGCAATTTTGTCTCAAGATTTTTTAGACGGTAGACACCCAATTGAATACTTTTCAAGAAAATAACAAGGTGCGGAATCTCGCTATAGCGCGCATGAAATAGAATTACTAGCTGTAGTTAAAGCGTTAACACATTTCAAAGATTATTTGTTGGATAGAGAGTTTACGTTAGAAACTGATTGTTCAGCTCTTTTATGGATTTTTAAAACACCAAAAACTTTCAATAAACTTAGTCGATGGATTTTACAGCTGAGTAGGTTTAAATTTTCGACATTACATATTCGTGGAAAAGATAATCTTATCACCGATGCATTGTCGCGTATGTTCGATCAAAGCGATCAAAATTATTAAATAACATTATTCACGCAGAGCCCCAGGGGTATTTGTCAGTTCGAAAATCACAAAATAATTCTGAATATTATAAATTCATTTATCGTTACTGCGAGTCGGGTATTAATGTAAAAGATTTTTTTATTCGAGATGGTCTTTTGTGGAAATTTGTAGGAAAAAATCGTGTGAAAAGAATAGTTCTTCCGGTTAATTTTTTTAATTATACACTTGAATATTTCTATAATTTATCTCACGCCGGCATTACGAAGCTTTATAGAGATATAGCGAAAAGATTTTGGTGTAAAAATTTATTTCAGATCGAAAATTTTGTTATTAAGTGAAAGATCTGTGCTTTTATGAAACCACATAATAGATCCACCTTAATTCAACCAACATATATCACTCCAGAAAATGTTTGGACACATTTATATATTGATTATATTGGTCCGTTAATAACTTCTGTTGAAAATTTTAAATATGTGTTTGTGGCTATGGATGGATTTTCAAAATTCTTAATTACAATCCCTACGCGTAGAGCTACAGCTGCTGTAACAGTAAATCTAAAGAATATATTTTGTCAGTATGGTTTCGTGGATTTTATTGTTTCGGATAGTACTTCAATTTTCAGATCAGATTTTTACAAAGATTTTCTAATGAAATGCGTGGTGAAGCCGGTATTTACTTCTCCGTATTACCCCGGAGAAAATCTTTGTGAACTTGCTATCCGGAATATTAAAATAAACTTGTCTGTCGTGTTGAAATTGGAAGATCTAAATCACTAATATTGGTCTGACTTCTTGAAATCGATTACTTTCAATTACAATCGTACTTATCATTCATCTGTTAACACGACACCAGCAAGGATTTTTCTTGGTAGAGTTTTGAAAACATCGTTCGATTTAGCATATAGTATTAAATTATCCGAAACGAATTTTTCTATAGATGGCGTGAAATCTGCGATTCATGTCGCGAAAGTAAAGGCTTTAAATAAATACAAAAATTATCCTCACCAATCGGATTTTAAAATAGGCGATACCGTTATGGTTAAAAATATGTAGCCATCTTCAACTTTTGATACTGATAAAAATTTCTCAATTCGATTTTCGGGACCATATGTGATTACTAAATTTAATACTCCATCGTCCTTGGAAGTTCAATACACTTTTACTATAATGTACTTAAAACATGTCATATTTCGCATATCAAACCTTTTAAATGTAAGCCTTGAGTAATTTGACAAAATATGCTAATTTTATTTCTGAATGATGAATCTTTAAATTTTCTATGTGGTTAGGTGAAGAGTTCATATATTCTCATATGATTTTACAAATATTAAAATTGTATTCAAGTTTTGCTTCTTCTAAATATATATTACAAAATTTGATTAATGCAAATTTTTAATTCTTATATATAAATAATTTTATAGTTACTTTATGTTATCGTAGGATCTTCAAGTAACTGACATTTTTTAATTTTGTATGTAAAATATTTCGTACATGACTTTTTTGGTCATTTTTAGATGATAAACTCGAAACTGTAGTTTTAATCGTAGATTCTTTGATAATCTCGATTAAACTTAAAACTTTACTCATTTAGCGTATGAATTCGCTTGATTCGTAAAAATTAATTTGTTGTACTTGAAGATTCCTTTATACTTTATTTTTCTCTCTGAATTCCTAAAAATTGAAATATTGTATTGTATATCACGTATAACTTTATATGAAATGTCAAGTAATTTTTTTTTTATCTAGCATTAATCTAAAATTTTTCTCTTACCTTATGCATAAAGTAATTTTTCTCTATATGTTTTTTGTCGTTTACGGATTATAAGCTCGTTTATCTTTATATAAAACGTTATAGGCCTAAAAAAAATTCGAAATAGCATTGGGTATTTTGGATGTTGAATTACAAATTAATTAGCAAAAGCGACTGTCAATAGTTTGATATATTTGAATGTAAAAAAAAAAGGAAATGCTTGACTATTTCATCGTATTTATATTTGCTCAACTAAGTTAATAAAAAAATTATTTAATATTTACCAAAATAAAAATTAATTGGTGCCTGAAAGAATATTGTCCACTGACATTTTTTAACATTGATTTTGCTGAATTAGTTATTTGAAGTTCTGCTAAATTAATTACTTGATAAAGTGAGTTTTCGTATAGGAAACGAATTGAACCTCTTTCGCAAAATTGATATTAATTACTGATGTTGGATGTTAATTGAATGCTGTATGTTGGAAGCTGAAATGAAATATGTATTTATCTTCGACAAACAACATTTTTTGTCAACGCACTTAACACAATAAACACGTAGTGTGTATTGTTTTTAATATGGTAAAATAGAATATGAATCATATGATACATTAATAGATATAAGCAATACTGCTAACATATATGTAAAATTAAATATCATACAGTTACTACTATCATTCTGCTCAACCATAGATAAAATGGGTTGGTAATTATTTACCTGATGGAGATAAATTGGATATTTTTAACGAATAACTGTTCGATTAATTTTGCGAAAGTTGTTTCTAAGTGCTATAATCGAATCCTACTCTGGAAAAAAAATTTTCGATCATCAATAAGCAAGGAAGATGCCGACAACCGAGAAAATTTGAATGTGCAAAGAGTGATTTAAATTAAAAACTTTATTTTAAATAACATTCTTAAAAAGATTATGATAAAGAGTGCAGATATTAAACTATTACATTCAAAGAGAAAAGAGCTATTGAAATTTTTGTAGTCTGGAATTATAACTCCACTACGCAATTATATTTAAATCTTATTTTATTGTACCTTTTTATATATTATTTCTTGATATCGTAAATATTAGTTTGTATTTGACAAACTTATAATGGTTGCATTTTTACAACACTGTAATTTCTGCGTTGTTTATCGCATAGAAATTCCTTTTTCTTATTTTATAATATTTAATTATATGTAAATTTTTTTTTTTTTTTTTTTGTAAATTTGAAAAGATGGAACACTTACTGATACGTGGATTTTTCTTGTATGGTTGGAGCTATTGAGGAATCTGAGAAATTGTTTCCTAAATTAGTAACTCTCACTCTCTATATATTTTTTTTTTGGGTAGTTTTCATATAAAAAATTTTTGTTTTTCTTTGAGAAAAAAAAAAAAATTCTTTAAGAAAATCTGATCATACATAACACAAAATTCTTAATCAAGCGAATATCATCGGATACGTACAACGAACCACAATGAACCAATAAACTTTCAAATATTTTATATTTATTAATTTATGTTTTAACTAAATGACATATCAGACATTATAACAGACAACAGCGTAAGATTTTCTGATCAGAAATTTAATGGAGTGCGCTGGGCTTTAAGAAAATTGTTTTCTTCCATTGCAAAAATGTTGCATAAAATCGCTATTTTTTTAAAGATGCATTTTAAACAACTGCCTCATTAAATCTGATCCTAACCCCATGGAATCCCCAATTTTTTGAATCGAAAATTCTTTGAGATTGTAATACGAAAAAATATGTTTGTTTATGTTAGTAAGGACTCATGGTCTCTGTTTTTCTGCCCCAAAATTGGTCGATACCGTTTCTACTCCCGTCAAAAGGGGATTATTAGCGAATTTTTCACATTTAAAAGGTAAATACTTCTGAGATAATTTATGACAATTCGGATCATAATAAATGCACGATTGATGGCAAGAATACTTTCCATGCAATGGGTTGAATAATGGTTGTTACACCGGCGTCAAGTGTTACTTCAAAGAAAACCATCTCTAGATTAAAACAGATTCCATCTACTGAAGAGATAGGCGAAATTGGATTTGAGAAATTGAAACGTTTTGAAAACAAAAGTTCCGATGGATTGAAAACAGAAAAAAGAAGATATTTTAGATGTTACGGACAACTATGAAATTTCTTCGGCAGATTTTGCATGGTCTTATTCAAAATTTGCAAACAACAAATCGGATGGTTGGAATGGGTTCATGGAACTAGTGTGTACCTTACTAATTTGACTTACCTTAAACTTACCTTATTATGTCCCAAATACACTGTAATTTATTTGATTTAAAATATTTATCCTCAATCCAAGAAGGGCTTGGGGGATTTCATTTTTTTCATCGATGGAGTTGTCGCATACAGAAAAGGGTCTAATGGATACATTTTTGCTGGATTTAGGAACAGAAAATTTTGAAGACAATTTGCATCACGATTTTAAGATTATAAAAGAAAAATTTATTGAGCATCTAAAATTAGTACAAAAAAAGTAACCTACCGCAAAACTTTGGATGCAGTACTGGCAAATGATCTCATTGGTTAAACATTTCATACGGGCTGAACGTGCAGGTAATTGGGAATTACATTTAAAATGCGTGGAAAGAATGTTTCCCTATTTACATGCAAGTGGGCACTTTTTATACGCAAAATCTGTTTTTTTTAATTTTTACATTTTCTGAGAACATTTACTATTGTAATGTTTACACCATCAGAAAGTAGAGATTTCAACGAACAAAAAGCCCCCAGACTTATTGGAAAAAGCTGATATTATGACGCGAAAATTTTCGATTGAAAATTAGGGTGCTATTTTGATATTAAGTTAAAATAGGGCATTAAAATAAATATTTTAAATCAAATAAATTACATTGTATTTGGGACATAATGAGGTAAGTTTTCACCAATTTTCGTAGAAAAATTTTTTTTTTTTGAAAAAGATAAAAATAAAAAACCAAAAACTTGGTTATTTGAATTTTTCACCTAAATTTTGAGGTTATGTGAAAAAATTGTAAATACAAAAGTTGCAGATCTTTTCATTACCTACAACTTTGCTTTTCATTTTTTTTCCATAGGACTTATAGTTTTGCCGGAAATCAGGAGAAACCATTTTTTACCCTTAAAAACTCACCCTCTCCCACTTCCCGAACTCGGATCGAACGTAATTTATTTTTCCTTTCATTTTTTTCATATTCCCCTCCTTTTCTAATGGGTTTCATTCAACTGTATTTTTTTTTTGGTTTCAAAAATTATCGACACTAGTCCTAAATTGATTGTAAAGGACTGTGATAGATATTATTCCAGTGTTGATTGATATAGCGGTTGTTAACTAAGATAAGTGTTATAATTGGTTATGGCAATAGTTTTTGTAAAATGTCGTCGAATTGCTAAAGTCGATGGTTGTGTGTTTCTGTGCGAATTTGATTTCATTAAGATCCAGATGAGCGAATTTTATTGGTTGTAATTGAATAGCGTTAATTGTTGTATTTAATTTATGCTTGATACAACAGTCATGGGTTATATCGATTATTGGAATTTTAAAAGCGATTGTTTTGTTAAAAAATGAAATCTCTGGTTCCAGTGTATTTGTATCGTTTTACAATTTGAATCTAATGTGAGGATATTGGTCTTGAAGTTACGAATAATCATTGCATAGGATATATATTTTTCCAAATTTCGATATCTGTGTTCATGGTTTCTACTTAACATGATGATGGTATGTTTTTTGTGATTTTGGAAAATAATTGTATTTCGCCATTTTTTTGATCGTTCTTTTGAAATACTGATATTAATTTACATAATCATTATTGATTGTAGATTTCTTTACATTTTTCAAAAATTTTTAACATAGCATATTGAGTTCTGGATTTTGACAGCAGAATGAATGGATTTGCAGATTGAATGTATAAAAATACGTAAGTGTTATTTAAATGTGGAGTTGGTAAAGGATACACTTGGAACAATTCATATTCCTTTATCGAACTGATATGAATATTTAGTTTAAAAATTAGGTATTTCTTAAAGAAAATAATATCGATGATTTTCATATATAATTATATATTTTGTAACGAGAATGGAATAGATAGAGAATATTTATAAGAAACTATTTTTAATTCTGCACATAATTTTTGAGAACTAACTGAATTATAATCAATAAAACCATCTCTGATTAAACATAAGTCTAAAAGATACTTTTCAATTTGTAGAAGTAATTCGTTTGCTATATTTGAAAATAGCAAAACTTATTTTCATATATGATTCAATCTCCAAAATTTTTTGATTCCAATCCAGTCTCATTCTACTAAAAATATGTACACAATAAATTGCTCATTTTTCACAATCATCACAATCATGGTAAAATGAAACAAAATGTATATATGGAACAATCATGGTAAAATTTTAACTGGAGGTTCTCAGAAATAGGAGGTTACGAATACCGTACTTCAACTAATAATGAGAGTGACAAAAATAAAATAAAACAGACAAATTTTCACTTTAAATGTTAAAAATACGCCAAAAACTCGTTTTTGGGGGTCGGTCAAATTTTTAGGTTGAAAACTGAGACTATTCATTATACCTAAACAACCAAATTTTTGCATATTACATTCAATTTTTTTGAATTTTCGACGAAAACCCATAGTCTACTCTTAAAAGGTTGTATAAATTATAGTATAGTACTTGAAGAAATATAAAGTATGCTGCCAGACATTTGATACCAGAATAGAAATGGCAATTATGTATTTTCTTAATAGAAAATGGTAAAACATTAACTTGGTAATAGTTAGAAGCGATAATTTGATAGGTACAGTAACGTACTATAGAAAAATAGAAAAATTGAAGGTGCCATGGGATTATTATCAGATTTAACGAGGCAGTTAATTATTTTTTATAAACATATGATTTTTTATTTAATATTTTAATCCTTTTCGCTTCAATTTTTACCCCAAAAAGGTGGATTTTTTAAATTTTTTGTCGTTTTTCACTTTTAATTTTGTTTCGATTGGAAGCTAATGATCCAGAAATCTAGAGATTATAAAAGGAAGAGTATCAATCCAAAATGTTTAAAATAATACCTTCAAAAAAACAGCATTTTCAGATAGCTTTTAATATTCGTTTACTCCATTTCATGAACTAAAAATAGAATATTAGAATAAACGTATATATAAAAATGGTTTATTTTCGATAGAGGGTGCCACTCGGTAATAACGGAACAAACAATAAAAAGATCATTTTCTTTCTATTTATATAAAGCTCAAAATTTGTGCCTATTTGCATCAAAATCGGAGATATGTCAGCGGCAAAATTTAATGATTTGGAATAGAAGGACCCAATGGACATTATTTTAAGTTGCGTTGCCTCTTTTATAATAAAAAATATATAAATTAAATATTTTCGATTAAAGAATAGAAATAAAAGTATTTGCTCTAAACTAAAGCTCTTAAATACCTCCATTAACCCAACTTTAAAATTGAAGTAAATATGGTCAAAATTAAGTGCTGAAATAAAAAATTCTGGCATAAACATTAATTGTTATCAAAATATCAAGCTGGCGGATTTGTGTGAACAAAAAATTTAAAAAAAGTTTTTTACAATACAATTTAACAGCCGAAAAAACTGGAATGCAAAAAATAATAACTAAGTAACAATTTAAACTTAGTAACTAAGTTCTTAAGCTACAGTATACTCATGTTTATATTTTTAATTAACCTTAATAACTAAGTTCTTAAACTAATGTCAGAAGTAATTTTGCTTACGTTATTAATTAATTTGCTTGTCTGGGGTCGGCACAAAATAACTTAGGTATGCTTACATTAATTTAAGAACTTAGTTTTTAAGGTTAAATAAAAAAGGCTAAATTTTTATGTTTAAGAGTTTTTTTTTTTTTTTTTAGTTTTTCCGGTTTCTTCATTTTTTAGTTAAAAATATTCTACTCTTTATTTTTTTTGCAATACTCAACTCAGCATTAAAATCTGTTAGTGCACAATCAACTTGTTTTCCTACCCATTGGGTTGGAGTTTTTATTCCAAATGTATATGGTACCAACTACGGGGATTAACTTTTCCCATTAAATAAATAATAAATAATAAATAACAGATAATAAATAATAAATAATAAATAATAAATAATAAATAATAAATAATAAATAATAAATAATAAATAATAAATAATAAATAATAAATAATAAATAATAAATAATAAATAATAAATAATAAATAATAAATAATAAATAATAAATAATAAATAATAAATAATAAATAATAAATAATAAATAATAAATAATAAATAATAAATAATAAATAATAAATAATAAATAATAAATAATAAATAATAAATAATAAATAATAAATAATAAATAATAAATAATAAATAATAAATAATAAATAATAAATAATAAATAATAAATAATAAATAATAAATAATAAATAATAAATAATAAATAATAAATAATAAATAATAAATAATAAATAATAAATAATAAATAATAAATAATAAATAATAAATAATAAATAATAAATAATAAATAATAAATAATAAATAATAAATAATAAATAATAAATAATAAATAATAAATAATAAATAATAAATAATAAATAATAAATAATAAATAATAAATAATAAATAATAAATAATAAATAATAAATAATAAATAATAAATAATAAATAATAAATAATAAATAATAAATAATAAATAATAAATAATAAATAATAAATAATAAATAATAAATAATAAATAATAAATAATAAATAATAAATAATAAATAATAAATAATAAATAATAAATAATAAATAATAAATAATAAATAATAAATAATAAATAATAAATAATAAATAATAAATAATAAATAATAAATAATAAATAATAAATAATAAATAATAAATAATAAATAATAAATAATAAATAATAAATAATAAATAATAAATAATAAATAATAAATAATAAATAATAAATAATAAATAATAAATAATAAATAATAAATAATAAATAATAAATAATAAATAATAAATAATAAATAATAAATAATAAATAATAAATAATAAATAATAAATAATAAATAATAAATAATAAATAATAAATAATAAATAATAAATAATAAATAATAAATAATAAATAATAAATAATAAATAATAAATAATAAATAATAAATAATAAATAATAAATAATAAATAATAAATAATAAATAATAAATAATAAATAATAAATAATAAATAATAAATAATAAATAATAAATAATAAATAATAAATAATAAATAATAAATAATAAATAATAAATAATAAATAATAAATAATAAATAATAAATAATAAATAATAAATAATAAATAATAAATAATAAATAATAAATAATAAATAATAAATAATAAATAATAAATAATAAATAATAAATAATAAATAATAAATAATAAATAATAAATAATAAATAATAAATAATAAATAATAAATAATAAATAATAAATAATAAATAATAAATAATAAATAATAAATAATAAATAATAAATAATAAATAATAAATAATAAATAATAAATAATAAATAATAAATAATAAATAATAAATAATAAATAATAAATAATAAATAATAAATAATAAATAATAAATAATAAATAATAAATAATAAATAATAAATAATAAATAATAAATAATAAATAATAAATAATAAATAATAAATAATAAATAATAAATAATAAATAATAAATAATAAATAATAAATAATAAATATTTAATATTTAATATTTAATATTTAATATTTAATATTTAATATTTAATAATTAATAATTAATAATTAATAATTAATAATTAATAATTAATAATTAACAATTAATAATTGTGGTTTGGTTTTTTTGATTATTTTTGTGCAATTTTTTCGAATTGGATTCTTCGTAGCTTCATCTAATGCTTTTATACCTGTTTCTATGTCAACTGCTATAATAACAGACGGACATTCATTTGTCTGGATGGTGAAGTTTAGTCCTTTGTTTTTTAAATTTGTCTCAGAATCTGCAGAATCTATGAATGTGGTTGTTGTTCAATTATGGACTAGCTCTTGATTTTCCAATTTTGTTTTTGATGTTTTTTCTGTCTTTTGGTTTCCACGTGCTCCACGTTTTATTATTTTAAGTGTTATATAAAATATTGTGGTTTTAGTTTTTAATTTGTGTTTGATCACAATTTGGATTTGTCTAAACCAAGTCAGCCAATTTTCGTGTTCAAATTTATTTAAATCATTAAGTGGAACTTAATTAGGTTTCCAATTCGAATTTACTTCGTTTTGAATAAAGTGACTTTAGAATCATTACAACTAGCTAATTCATATAGATGATGAATACTTTGTAGTCGATATATATATATATATATATATATATATATATATATATATATATATATATATATATATATATATATATATATATATATATATATTTAAATGTTTAAAATGATGTTTAAAAATACCTTAGACTCCAAAATAAGAACAAGCCTCCACATTTAAAAGAGTAATTTAAATATGGAATTGGTAAAGGATACACTTGGAATAAATCACATTCGTTTATCGAACTTATAGGAATATTAAGTTTTATAATTAAGTTTTTCTCTTCAAAGTATTTCTTCAAAGCATTCATATCGATTATTTCGTAATATAATTCTATATTTTCTAAAGATAATAGAATACGTAGAGAATATTATTTTATAGGTAGAGAAATTATTTTTAATTTGCCATATAATGTTTGAGGATTGACTATATTATAATCAATAATACCATCCATGCCTGATTAAAGATAAGTCTAAAAAATACTTTTCAATTTATAAAAGTAATAATTTGTTTGCTATATTTGATAGAAGTGTTATGTGCTCCATTATTTGAATTTCGTGTTTCTCGTTTGTAGTGAGATTAGTTGTGGTTTAAGTGAAATTATTCAATTTTTGGAGGTTTCAATTAAGAATATATTCGTAATTTTTGAGTTTCATTATTGTATTATTATAATTTTGAATTGTTGAAGAAATTATTCGTATCTGCTGTTGATACCCAATGGTTTTGTTGTTATGCATATATTAATGGATTAATTGAATCAGAATAGAAGACGGCGTCGTCTGGATCAGGAGTTGCAAATTAGTATTTAAGTCCTTCGAAGATACCATTAATGAGTTCGCGTTTTTGTCTGGTATGTTTTTCAAAAACAATGAGTCAATTTTGGATTTTGATTAACATTGTGTGGAATAATTTTATTTGATTAGTACAGTAAAAGACACTATAGGTTTCTTTATCTGTTAAATGACATAGAGATAAGGCCTTGTTAAATGACATAGAATAAGAGATGTATCATGCACCTTCAAAAATAGATAAATTAGCAATAACAAATATTTCCTTTAATAACCCAATAATAAAACTTGATACGTGTTATTTGATGTTTCAATATGTATTAGACGAGAAAACTATTCGAATACTTCAGCATGTAAAAATTAAAGTTTTGAAAGAAAATGTAGAATCGGTTCTTAAAGAACATCATGATCATCCTTTAGATGGTCATCCGGGTTTTAATTGAATGTATGACTCTAAACGCAAAAATTATTCATGGGATGCAATTAAACGAAATATTCAAAATTATATTAAAAACATCTAAGGTTTGTCAAACAACGAAAACAAACTTTTAACCAAATACATCACCAATAACCATAACAACCACAAGAAGCCCATTCAACGAACAATTTTCCTTAGACATTATGGGACCCTATCCAGAAACTCCGATTATATAATTGATAGAGTAAAAATACTTATAAGTGAAGGAATAAGCAAGCGAAGAGCTGCAGACGCTGCAGTGAATAAAATTAATCACCGTTTCAATAGTATTTCAAAAATGGCCGTGATTGGGTTGAAAATTTTTTGAAACGTACCAATATATTAGTTATTTGACAATCTGCAGCAATTTGCTTAGGTGGAGCAATCGGTTACAACAAAACACAAGTTAAATGTATTTATAATAGAAATTTTTTTTAAAAATAAATTTCGATTTTTTCCCCAATTTTCTAGATCAAATTATTTTGTATTTTATAAATACGTATTTCGACTACAAAGTTGTCATCATCAGTATTAATTAGCTAGTTGTAATGATTCTCTTATAAAATACAAAATAATTTGATCTAGGAAATTGGGGAAAAAATCGAAAGTTATTCGAAAAATCCTTGAGTTCTCATTAATAACTATATAAAAGATAAAAGAAAAAAAAAAAGTATTTATAATAATTTGATGGAATTGTATACAAAATAAAAATTCATTGCCAACAGATTTTTACAACATGGGCGAAACTGGCATTTCAACGTTACCAAAAAATCACCTAAAGTTATTATAACAATAAGAAAAAAGTTTTTGCAAAATTTGTGAGTAGCGAACGAGGAATTACAATAACAGGTCTTTGTTGTGTTAGTACCAGTGAACATTAGTTGATTTGTCATTACAGAATTGTTTAGTAAATGGTTTAACGAGTAAAATCTACTCAGGGAATCATTACAACTAGCTAATTCATACTGATGATGACTACTTTGTAGTCGAAATACAAAAATAAAATACAAAATAATTTGGTTTAGGAAATTGGGGGAAAAAATCGAAATTTATTCGAAAAATCCTAGAGTTCTCATTAATAATTATATAATATATATATATATATATATATATATATATATATATATATATATATATATATATATATATATATATATATATATATATATATATATATATATATATATATTTATATATATATATATATATATATATATATATATATATATATATATATATATATATATATATATATATATATATATATATATATATATATATATATATATATATATATATATTATATAATTATTAATGAGAACTCTAGGATTTTTCGAATAAATTTCGATTTTTTCCCCCAATTTCCTAAATCAAATTATTTTGTATTTTATTTTTGTATTTCGACTACAAAGTAGTCATCATCAGTATGAATTAGCTAGTTGTAATGATTCCCTGAGTAGATGTTACTCGTTGGTAATTTGGTGACGGTTAGCACACTTGTTCGTTCGTGTATGTGCAATTTATACTTTGGACGAACCGATAAATCATGTGTAGCTGCATGTGTAAAACTCTTAAAATCGGTACCCAATCCAACCAAACTAAATGCATATGAAAGCATCTACATTTAAAAATATGACAAAGAGACGATAAACTTAGATAAAGGACCTATTCCAAATTCTGATTTAATAAAGATTTCAAAATTGATGTTGAACTATTAGAATTGAAACAGTATTTGAAATTAAAATTATTTAATTTCATAATTCTTTTTTAGTTTTGTACGTTCAATTTTTAGTTTGAGATTTTTTAATTGACAAAAACCACGTGGTCCAATATCATTGGCCGAACACTAAACATGTGATCGATGCTGATTGGTTGACGTTTTTGCTTTTTGACCAATTTGCTTGGAAAGTATAAATTGCGCATACACGAACGAACAAGTGTGCTAACCGTCACCAAATTAGCAACGAGTAACATCTCCTCAGAGAATCATTACAACTAGCTAATTCATACTGATGGTGACTACTTTGTAGTCGAAATACATATTTATAAAATACAAAATAATTTGATCTAGGAAATTGGTGGAAAAATCGAAATTTATTTTAGAATCTCTGTAGGATTTACTGTTTATTGAGGTTGAATCTGTGGTGGTTATTTCGTGTTGTAATGTTTTTGCCTAAGGAATTTGATCACAAAGTAAATCAAAAAGATCTTTATAGTTTTTCAGATTTGTTAAATGGAGTCTTTTTCTTGACGATTTAAATATTCTGTTCGAAGATTTTCTTTAAAGAGCGATTCTTGAGTGCTTTTATTTATTTTAGAACTATTTTCCTTAGAAAGTGAAAGGTTCTTGTGGAACAAGTTACATTTTAATTAAATTTATTTGTGGAATTGGAATTTTAAATTTATTTTCAAATACGTTTATTATAGGATAAAATTTTGTATTTTTAACAATAAGAAAGTTAACTAAAACTATTATTGATTCAGGTAGATTTAGTTTTGATTTTTCTATGACACCAATGAAATTATCATTTACATTAATCGGTATATTTTGATGAGTATGATGTTTGATTGTTTTTTTTTTTTTTTTGTGGATATTGATAAAAATCAATATTTGCATTCAATTGTGAAAGAAAATCCTACCCAATTATTCCATCGTATTCTAAAATTATTTTTTCTGCGCTAAGGAAATAAATTTAATTTTTACATTCCAATTAATGTTAGTTGAACTTTTCCTACTATATTTACCGTGTTATCGGATGCTTCGATACCGTTTAATGTGACGTCGTTTTTAGGATCAAACAGAGTATATTATTTGCGACATTACTATCTTTAACTAAAAACATTGTAGCTCGTGTATTAATAAGAATGATAAATTTCTTATTTTTTGCATTTTCTGAGTAAAAAAAAAGTATCTGCAAAATTTTGAATTTTTTTTGGAATTTCACTTATAGTTATTTGAACAATTTTTTTAATTTTTATTTGACAGTCTTTAGTATTGTGTGATTTTGATTTACAATTTTTTCAGTATTTTGAATCAGAAGAATTATTCAATGCTTTTTCTTCGAATATGGCAATATATACGCTTCGTTTAAATTTTCTTAATTTGTATAAATTCTTAGGACACGTGAAATATCAGGATGTGAGTGAAAGATAAGAGGCATTTTTAAATAATGGTCGATTTCATCTTTGGAATATTGTTTCAGGCTGGAAAAGATAAACGTGTCATTTTTAAAAAGGTTTAAAATATTTTTGACAAGAAATATTTTAAAACGTAGTTGAATCGGTCGGTTTCTCGAAAGTGCTTGCTGGTTCCTTATAATTCAACCAAATCACTTTTGTTGTTGTGGTGATTTGGTCACTATTGAACGTTGAAAATTTGTTTCCGCAATCTGATGTATTCCACCGCTGTTATACAGTTTATGTTGGATTCCCTTAGTGAGTTTCCAAAGAGGAGCAGAGCTGTAAATCGGTAAATTGACGCTTAACGTATTAATATCGCCTTGATTAATACGATTATTATTTGTTATAGGCTACTTGCTTCACCAAACTACTGTACACTGACTCAACTTTTAAATTAATAGCAATTGAATAACTTTAACTGCATTTTAATGAATTTATTTTAAAATAATAAAAATTATAATTATTTTATTGCGTTACAACCCAGGGTGAAGATTGGCCTCTTGGATCACTCACCTCCATATAGCACGTTATATCCAAGAGAGCAGATCTCCATACAGTGACTTATATCACCTTCAGGTTGTCAGCTGGTTGGTCCTACCATCTAACATGAGACCTACCCTTTCGTTAGAGGGTGTAAACTTTCACATTAAGAATATATTTGGGTGCTTAGTTCATTCTAAACGTGTTCGAACTATATCTTCTTCTTGCAGGATTTTTATAATTTCTTTGTTGCTTAGGATGCCCCAATTTGGCTCATTGTCTCGAACTACACAAAAAATTTTCTTATTCTCCGTTCAAATTTTCTGCTTCTCTCCTGGCCTTAATATGTTTGAGATCAGCTATTACTAACATGTGTTATAATTATTGAAAACAGGGTCTTTATATGACTATTTTGGTTTAACGTGATGAGTTTGTTTTTCAGAAGGGTCAAGTTTGTAAAATAGGTCGTATTTTCATTTGCCGTCTTTTTCTAATGGCGGTTTTTTCGTTATTAACCTGATCTCCAAGATACTCGAACTTTGCTGTCGTTTTATATGTCATACCATTTATTATCTATCGTTATTTTTCGATTTTGTAAATGTTTTGTTCGTTTGTAACTTAGGCTTAAAATTTTATTGTTAACCTATTTAGAATGCTATTATTGCACAAATAATAGTAAAGGATATATAAAAAATATATATGTTTAAATTCTGAACTTTTTTTTATGTTGTGCAAGTTTATCCAAACTGTTTCATAAACATAACCAAAATCTCAATAAAAATTACTATTTATATATTTTATAATAGTAAGAAAATTTTATGTATCTGGAAGCATTGTATAAGTGAACGCATTCAAATAACCAACACTGGTGGCATGCATGAGCATTTTATGGGGTAAGTAAAACTATACACTTAAATGACATATCTGATAAATATGAACATTACAATGGGTTAAATAAAACAATTCAAAATGCGTTTACTTGACCGATAATACTTTAGTGCAGCTTATCTAACGAGTAACTAGATGAATATTAGATATGTGTAGTATAACAATATTTTTAATTCTCTTTATTAACATTAAAATATAGATTATTTCAGATTACAACAGATTACATTTAAGATTATATTTAATTAAATATCAACAATATTTCATTTTCTTGAACAAAAAAATTTGGTATTGTTTTTATTTATATTATGTGCATAACAATATTATGAAATAATATAAATACATATATATATTTTTCGTTTATATAACTTATGAAGAACATAATTTTTTATTCACTACAAAAATTACTAATTAACACCTATTACATATGAAGTAAATATAGTTCATGAAACCATTGATCACATGATAAACATAGAATCCAATTTTCACTTGGAGGGTCTATTTATTGTTTCTTGTATAAAGGACAAAAATAATTTCAATTTCAAAATTTCTTTGCTTCTTGTGTTTAATACGTTGTGAAGTTCCAGAATTATCCAACACAAATTTAAGATACTTATATTTTTTTAAATGATCGTTTTGTTTATTTTCTAACTGATTTTTATATGGACTATCCGAAAGGACTTTCGATTTATTGAACGTTTTCCTTTATAGTTTCCGGCTTTTATTCATGGAAATGGCAACAAACTTGCTAGGAAATATTTTTTGTCGGTGGTGGCAATGTTTCTATTTGATTTTTTAATTGTCTTATTTGATAGATTTTATTCCGTAACCAATGTAGGTGCGAAATCAGCATCATCAAAAAATATTATTATCAGATGGATATCTTCCGGTTACCTTAAATTCAGATGCTGCATTGCCCATCGTAGAAACTTGTTTGTAGGCTTCATTGAACAAACTAGCGAAGCTGTATTATATGATACCTCCACCAGGATTTAATGACAAATTTATCACATTCGATTGAATATTTTAGTTTTAAGAGATTTTAAATTTGCTGTATCAAGAGGCTGAAGTTTATGATTCTTATGTGATGGAAGTGTAAGCATTACAATACTGGTCATATGTGCATAAGTCATGGCTTCTAAACTTATGTATGACGAGTGATTATCGAGTATAAGTAATACTGGATCTTCTTTAGATGGATGAACAAAATTTTTAAAATGTTGTAACCATTTACTAAACAATTCTGTAATGACAAATCAACTAATGTTCACTGGTACTAACACAACAAAGAGCTGTTATTGTAATTCCTCGTTCGCTACTCACAAATTTTGCAAAAACTTTTTTCTTATTGTTATAATAACTTTAGGTGATTTTTTGGTAACGTTGAAATGCCAGTTTCGCCCATGTTGTAAAAATCTGTTGGCAATGAATTTTTATTTGTATACAATTCCATCAAATTATTATAAATACTTTTTTTTTTCTTTTATCTTTTATATAGTTATTAATGAGAACTCAAGGATTTTTCGAATAACTTTCGATTTTTTCCCCAATTTCCTAGATCAAATTATTTTGTATTTTATAAGAGAATCATTACAACTAGCTAATTAATACTGATGATGACAACTTTGTAGTCGAAATACGTATTTATAAAATACAAAATAATTTGATCTAGAAAATTGGGGAAAAAATCGAAATTTATTTTTAAAAAAAATTTCTATTATAAATACGTTTAACTTGTGTTTTGTTGTAACCGATTGCTCCACCTAAGCAAATTGCTGCAGATTGTCAAATAACTAATATATTGGTACGTTTCAAAAAATTTTCAACCCAATCACGGCCATTTTTGAAATACTATTGAAACGGTGATTAATTTTATTCACTGCAGCGTCTGCAGCTCTTCGCTTGCTTATTCCTTCACTTTTAAGTATTTTTACTCTATCAATTATATAATCGGTGGCGTACATAAAACGTGGTTTTTTCGCATATAAATAGTGGCTTTGTTATTTGATAAAATAAATCTATTATCAAATAAAACAAATAAATATTGTTACTGTTGAAATATTGGATTCGTCTATACAAAAATTATCTATTTTATTTTATAATACTATATTTTAAAAGGGTCTTAAAATATTTCAATGGAAAGTTTCTTTTTAAACGGTTGTTGAACACATGTTTGTTTATCTTTGAAAAAGGTTTTATTTTATTTTATTTTATTTTATTATTTCTGAGAAAGATAGTTTTAATATTTATTGTTCATCTTGTAATAAAATAAAAACTAGACACATTTGAATATATTGGAATAACCCAAATATACAACAAATGTTACATGAACTAAAATGAAAAGGGACAACTTTGAAATATAGTAGGTAGTCAATTCTAATCATTGAAAGTATGCAGTTTATTCTAATCATTCATGGTGTATAGACATATCTTAACTGAGAACTCTATTTTGAATAAAAGAATATTTTAATTTAAAATAAAGTGTTTAATTATTTATAAAATAATTCACCATCACATACCATATTCCCACAGGTTATGGGCCCAGATTACGTTCGTGATTAATTAAAATAATTTAAAAAAAAAAAATATTAAAATACAAATTTTCTTACAAGAAAATTAAATTTCTTAATGCAATTAAAAATTAGTGAGTGCAAACTAAAATTAAGTGTTTCTCAGTAAAAATAATCAACTATTTCCAATTATTAAAAATTAAATAATTATTCAATAGACAATATGGAAAATTTAAAATCGAAGCGAAACATTCAACCTTTCAACGGTGAAAATTATAATATATGGAAGTTTTGAAAGTGTTGAGTTTCGTAAAATCAAGATTATTAGATCATGAAGTTAAACTTGTAAATGAAAATCTGGATACAAGCAAAAAGGTTCTTCATGTGAATAACAAGAAAAATATTAAGTGTCATCATTGCGGAAGGATAGGGCATTGTAAAAATGAATGTCGTTACTACCTGCGAAATTTAAACCAAAAACCGAATGCAGAAAAATCAAGGACAGTTCAAACCATCCAAGCTGATCCACAAAAAGAAGACGGTTTTGCATTTATGGCTGGAAACTTGCAGATAGTAAATAAAGAAAATAAAATTTCTTTTCTACTAGATTAAGGTGCTTCTGACCATCTGATAAACCGCGAGGACCGAAGTTACAGTAAGCCGTAATGGTAAGACGGTAATGACTGGTAAGTCGAGGAACAATCTATTTACTCTTGAATTTTCGGCAAGTCAAAGCTTTATTAATTATTCAAATAATGCATCTAATTTCGATTATAAATTATGGCATGAACGATTAGGCCATATAGGAAAAGATAAATTTAATGAAATAAGAAATAGGCTATTAGTTAATGACGTAGAAAAAATAATAAAATAATACCTGATAATGATTTATGTGAAGCTTGTATTAACAGTAAACAAGCGCGACTATCTTTTAATAAATTCAAAATAAAGACTATATAGAAAGACCATTATTTAATATACATTCAGATGTTTGTGGTCCTATTACGCCTTCTGCGATAAATAATAAAAATTATTTTGTATTATTTGTTGATGAATTCACTCATTACTGTGTAATTTATTTAATGAAAAATAAATCTGATGTATTTAGAATGTTTAAAGATTATGTAGCAAAAAGTGAATCCAGGTTTAATTTAAAGATAGTGAATTTATATTCAGATAATGGTAGAGAATATTTATCTAACGAGATGAAGAATTATTTATTGAATTACTTACAATAAAAAAAAAAAAAAAAAAAAGGAATTAGTTATCATCTTACAGTACCACGAACTCCACAGTTAAATGGTGTTTCTGAAGGGATGGTCAGGCCATCACAGATGAGGCGCGTGGCGCGAACAATGATATCTGGTGCAAAATTAGAAAAGATATTTTGGGGTAATGCAGTTTTAACTGCAACATAACTAATTAATATGACACCAACACCACTAACAAGTAATAAAAATATTGTAGATTGCAAATGGATATTTACTATAAAGAACGATGAGTTCGGAAATCCATCAAAATATAAAGCTCGTTTAGTTGCCAGAGGTTTTAGTCAAAAATATCTTGTAGATTACAATGAAACATTTGCCCCAGTCGCAAGAATTTCGACTTTTAGATTTTAATAGCTTTTTCAAATCAACATAGCTTGTTAGTCCACCAGATGGATGTAAAAACTGCGTTTTCAATGGTTGATTTAAAAGAGGTTAAACTATTTTTAGGCATTAGAATTATTAGACAAAATAATGTCATAACACTAGATCAAAGCACATACATTAAAGCAGTATTAAATAAATTTAATATGGCAGATTGTTAGCCTGTAAATACACCGCTAGTAACTAATTTAGATTATATGGCATTGGAATCTGATGAGAAATACGATGCTCCATGTCGAAGTCTCATTGGATGTCTAATGTATTAATTGGTATGTACAAGACCCGATCTAACTCTAACTATAAATATATTTAGCAGATATATGAATAAAAATAACCAGGAAGTTTGGAAATGTTTAAAACGAGTACTTACAAGGTACTTAGATATTTACAAAGTACTATAGATTTAAAATTAAATATGTACAGGAAACATATAATAATAATAATCTATTTACAAAGTACTATAGATTTAAAATTAAATATGTACGGGAAACATATAATAATAATAATATATTTACAAAGTACTATAGATTTAAAATTAAAATATGTACAGGAAACATATAATAAAAATAATCTATTTACAAAGTACTATAGATTTAAAATTAAAATATGTACAGGAAACATATAATAATAATAATCTATTTACAAAGTACTATAGATTTAAAATTAAAATATGTACAGGAAACATATAATAATAATAATATATTTACAAAGTACTATAGATTTAAAATTAAAATATGTACAGGGAACATATAATAATAATAATAATCTATTTACAAAGTACTATAGATTTAAAATTAAAATATGTACGAGAAACATATAATAATAATAATATATTTACAAAGTACTATAGATTTAAAATTAAAATATGTACAGGAAACATATAATAATAATAATATATTTACAAAGTACTATAGATTTAAAATTAAAATATGTACAGAGAACATATAATAATAATAATAATATATTTACAGGGTATGTTGACTCTGATTGAGGAGGAAATGATAATGAAAATCCCGATTTAGATTCTAGGAGAAAAAGAATACAACGGGTTATTTATTTAAGTTGTATGATAGATGTACAATATATTGGAACACCAAAAGACAAGCATCTGTGGCAGGTTCATCTACAGAAGCTGAATATATGGCGCTGTATGAGGCTATCAAGGAGGCAATGTAATTAAAGAATTTAGCAGCAGACGAACAAATTGCAGACATACTGACCAAGCCATTACCAAAGGTCAAGTTCCAAAATGGGAATGGAAAATTGATTATTAAATAATAACTAATATCTAAATGTAATATTATAATTTTCATTATTTTTAATGATCTGGTAAGGTTTTTCTGGGTTTTCCCTTACCGTGAAGATAAATTTCGGATCACTATGTAACGATTAATAACAATCGTCCCAGGCAAAGAGTTTTCGGAAGATATGTCGATAAATTTTTAAAAGTATTGTATTAAGATAATATATTGATACTATTAATATTGTAAGCCATAAAATAGATTAATCTTTGAGGGGGCGTGTTGAAATATTGGATTCGTCTATACAAAAATTATCTATTTTATTTTATAATACTATATTTTAAAAGGGTCTTAAAATATTTCAATGGAAAGTTTCTTTTTAAACGGTTGTTGAACACATGTTTGTTTATTTTTGAAAAATGTTTTATTTTATTTTATTTTATTTTATTATTTCTGAGAAAGATAGTTTTAATATTTATTGTTCATCTTGTAATAAAATAAAAACTAGACACATTTGAATATATTGGAATAACCCAAATATACAACAAATGTTACATGAACTAAAATGAAAAGGGACAACTTTGAAATATAGTAGGTAGTCAATTCTAATCATTGAAAGTATGCAGTTTATTCTAATCATTCATGGTGTATAGACATATCTTAACTGAGAACTCTATTTTGAATAAAAGAATATTTTAATTTAAAATAAAGTGTTTAATTATTTATAAAATAATTCACCATCACATACCATATTCCCACAGTTACTTTATAGTTTGTTAATTTCAATTATGAAAATAAATTACAGTTTATTAAATATAGTAATAATTTGAAAAAAATCTTACCTTTGCTAAATCAAAAATAACTTAATCTGAAACTTTTCCAGCCTGCACTAAAGTATTGTTGACAAAAATTTTTATTGTTGGTATTCAAATGAAATCTTGAAATATAATTTTTTATGTAACCTGTTAATAATCACTGTTGAATTTCAAATAACTGACTATTTTAAATGTATATAAATATCAACCCACCAGGTTATTATTTTAAATTATACATAGGCTATTAGGTTTTAATATATTAGAAAAATTGTTATATATTGTTATTTAAATTTATTAGAAATTATGAAGTGAAATTTAATTATAACCTAAATTTCAAATTACCAGAACCAAAATTTTTTAATTACAGTACAGTTAACACATGTAAAATCCCATTGAATATTTAAATAGATAAAATAAATGTGTTTTATTTCCTAGTGGTCTTACTTTAATTGGGGCATTTCAATTCATTTGTGTTGTGTAGGGAATTGGAGAAATATTCGAAAAAAAGTTATAATTTAAATTTGAACCACATTTGAGAGAAATAATTTTTACAACTTAAAAGGTTAACAGTTTCAGTTAATGACCAGAAATTTTAAATAACTAAATAATGCAAATTACAGTATAAAAGCAGTGGAATAGAGTGGAAATAACAGTAAAAATCGATGAATGAAATTTTATTTTGCAATCGTTTCTTTACTAATTTATTAAATTATACATCTTTTTTTTCTTTTTATTTTGAATATAAATTGAATATTTTAAAATATAATATGTATATTTTTAACGCATAATATGTAATTCATTTGGAGCAGTTTTATTCTTCCATTACAATTGAAAACATAAATGAATAATTTTTGTTACCAATTATTAAGATTTTAATACTACTGCCATTACGTGAAGATATACTTAAAACAAATTTTAATCGATATACAAAAAAATATTAGCAATTTCTGAAAGCTTGGAGTCAAATTCAATTCATTAAAAATATATTACAAAAACATTTTTGTGCAAGAATTGGTATAATATTGGGACGTTTTCCACTAAAATATGCTATCTGACGGATATAATAATAACTATCCTAAGTAAAACAACTTCTTAACAGATGATGTCTTGTATATTCTGAATTAATAAATTTAAAGTACCTAAATCATTGATTTCAAAAAATACTATAATCCATAGAAACTCATAAGTTCACATTTTATACATTCAAAAAATTTTTGTACTTCCCCTGACCACTTGTTAGCTATAGTGGTTATTTAAGGGTGTAGTGGTATTTAATGTGATTATCAGCAGTGATTACCAGCAGTGATCAACAGACGGCTATACTTTTCAATATCGGTAAAGAATGGAGATATGAAATTAAACTAATGCAACAATGAATTTACAATTGAATATGAATTACTAGTTTATATGTGTTATATCTTTCATCAATGGAATGCACCCACATAACACTTAGGTGTTCTATAAGGATGCCGCGTGACCAACGGATCGTATCTGATGTCATCAGCCTCATCAATGGTATCAGCCATGGTCGTTACCGAATGCACGTGTGCCATTAAGTGAGACAACGCCAAGCCAGGCACGATGGACAAAGCGGTAGTCACAGAACCGAGTGTACTTACTATTCAACATAAACTGGTTGCTCGCTTCTATTTCTGATGTATTTGAGTACGCCTTTCCCTGATCGGGTTTTCCTAGAAGACTAGACAGGTAGCTTGCTCGAAGTGCTGAGCGTAGCATTCAAACTATCATGGATTGCTCCGTCTCTGGGATGATTATACGCTCTGGTGTTTGTCAAGGCTGACTGATGACTCAGACAGATCACGTTTCTCGACACACCAGCGGAAACCCAAACCGATTTTGATGTTCAGACGGCGGCGCGCATTGCGCGATTACACGATCCTGTGACCACAAACTAGAGATATCTCCACCGTTAAGTGCTAGTTGACCTTCCAGTGAGCGAGACAAATATTTGGCGATCATTTTCTCATGTAGATCGCCACTGATCCGACGCTTCACTACGCCTTTTAGGCAAGACCATGCCGTTTCCCTCACAATAATGTTTTTGAAAGACAGCAGTCTAAATTCGTGCACCACAGTACTTACGTCCGCGGAATCGACCAACGGTAAAAGTTTTGCGCCCCCCTGGTAGGACGGAATATGTAAAATTTCCGGTGAGCCACGTTGTGGTAGGTTCATCCATTTCTTGGCTGGTCTTTTAATGGTTATATCTGCGTCAGTCAAGGGTACTTTGGCGACATTGCCGCCCCGCAGTATAAAGTCCAGCCGAGAAAGGATGAACATATTTGTGGCTTCCAGTGTTTGCAAGGGTGCGAGAAGAGTCTCGTGTATCTTTTGTACATCCTCCTTGATAGCCCTAATGGCTTAAGGGGGATTTGCGAAACACGGAAGCCCGTGGGTACACTTAGTTGTTGGTACACTTCTCCGCCTTTTAGGACCGTTAGTCCTCCTCCTTGGATCGTAAATTTAGTGGGAAAGATTTCCCGTCGTCGCCTACAGTCAACGTGTAGAGAGGCACATTTCGGTGGTTGGAACTTTAATCCCATCCATTCAGCGGTTGATCCTACTGCATCCAAGAGGGTTCTCAAGGATTCAGCATTTTTACCGATCAGAACGATGTCTTCGTCATAGGCGAGAACTGATAGATGGTGGTTGTGTAGTTTGTAACCATGCTGATACACCACCCTCACGAGTGGTTCAATCACCAAGTTAAAAATTATGGGACTCAGTGGACATCCTTGCTTTACGCCCACGCGAATTGGGATTGGGCGGGTTTCCCCGTTCTTTGTGCGGATTGTGGTATAGGTATTTGCGTAAAGCTCAGATATTACACTGCGCATTTTGCTGGGTAGCCGCATTTCTTACAATACCCGCCGAATATGGTTATGTGGTACCGAGCTGAAAGCATTGGCTAGGTCAAGCCATGTCAATGCGATCTGTCTGCCATCTCGGCGTACATCATCCAATGCACTATGGACCATGAAGTTGTGCTCATAGCAACCCTTATATTCCAGAAAAACTTTTTGAATTTTGAAAACCCAGTGGCTGACATGGTCGGCGATAACGCCGGCATATAGCTTGGCGATCGTTCCTCCCAGAGTAAGAGTCCTCCAGTTCGACAGCTCACGGTTACCCTTTTTAAACAGGAGAACTGCGTGGGAGTCGGTCCATGCCAGTGGTGTTTTTTCCTCATGGAAGCAATGGTCGAAGATCGCAGAAAGCACTACACACCAGGATCACATCGTTTAAGGCACGTGTACCTTATACCATCCTTTGCTGGCGCGGTATTAGATGTTTTGGCCAATCGAGCGTATACTGGACGCATTCTTTGGACCTGACAGAATGATGATCTACCTGGATCATTCAGTATGCTGGTCATTGTTTTTTCTTGTTTATTCGATATAGTTTCTGGATCTTCACCGCATCCGCAGGGTTAAATTGTGCGCGGTGAAGGCGTTTCCTAATAGGCCGAGGCCCATTCTGAAACCGTTGCGCTGATGGTGGTGGTCTTTCAGCCAAATGGCCAGCCAACGAACCTTATTGTCAGTTAGTTGACTTTCAAGTCATTGGTTGGTTTCGCTCTTGATGGTTCGCCACCACTGACCCCAGCATTTACCGTGGTGGTACTGGGATCATTGACAGCAATGTCCGGATGAGTTCTAGAAGTAGCAGCTACAGACACTTTCAGGAAAAGCACCACCAACAACTCCCGTGCCATTATTGGTTTAGGGGAGAGGGTTGATGGGCAGTGTTGTTCGAACGTGGAATAATGTTATCTTATTATTCTTTGCGGCTGTCGACGATGCTTGTATGAAGATATCTCTTGGTATTGTTGGTATTATTAGAAGTGCAAGGTTGTGTTCCGGAAGTTGATGGATGGTTTGTTTCCATGTTTTTTGGTTGCACTGATAACTAGGTGGGGGTGTATTTTCCGGTGAGCACTGAGTATTTTTCGTGCTCCTTGGAGCTCTGCGGGGTGCAGCTTTTTTGGAAAAATGACTTAAATGTTAACCCAATATTTTTTTGTGTTTATTCGAAAGATTATAATTAATGGCAATTTAGAAGAAAAAAAACAGATTTTTTTACCACACCGTTTCAGAGATATAATTAATTAAAGTTTAGCAAAAATACACGAGCTTTTATGAATGTTCTTGTTCAATAATACCGGAAATGGAAGGTTTGTAGAAAATTGGAAAAGTTAACCCCGCAAAAAAAACTTTTAAATGGATAGAACTATAACCCAAATATACACTGAAAAAATTTCAGAATAATTCACCGCGTACTTTCGTTGAATTAGTTTTTCAATATTGACATATGACTTCTATCTCCGTCGTTTACCGAAGACACTGTCTCCTCCATATTTACTAGGGGAATAATGGATGCTCCATTAAGCGCACTAATTTCAAATAGTAAGTAGCGTTGATGGTATTTAACATCAAAAGGATATTGAATATTAATAAGTATAAAAAATATTTTTTATAATATTAAATCTATTTTCTAACGAAATAATTTATTTAATTATTTAAAAAAAAATAATAAACAATTCACGATATAAAAAATAAGGTTGACAGTTCAGGGTTATGTTTTGAAAATCATTTAAAGTTAGTATTATATAGTGACAGTTGAGTACTATTCAAATAATGTTTTATTTATTACATTATTTTAATTATTTAATTTTAATCCGTGCTAAATTATATCAATTAAATTTTTATGTGAATTTTTATCAATTAATAATAACATGCTTCGTATATTAGTAAACAAATTTAAAAAAAAGTTTTTTATTTGATTTCGGATTGCGGCTACCAAACTACCTTAATTATTAAACAACATTCATACATTCATCAACGAATGTGACAATTAATGGACTTTTAAAATCTGTGTGTTAAAAAGTGTGTGTGAACTATCGATAAATGAAGAAACACATATATAATAGATATATACATGAAACAATTCGCAGATATTCAATGGTATAATTCATTATTATATTCAATTTATTGAGAAGCCATAGCTATCTGTTGGTGATTTCTCGGAATCATATTATATACCAATCAAAGCCTTAAGTAACAAATATAACCAACTAGCGGTCAAGGTAAGTACTTAAAATTTTGTGAATACATAAAAAGTGGATTCTATGGGTGTTTATATTTTAGGATAACATTCATTATTAAATTCAAACAAATAATTAATTAATCAGTATACCATAGTAAATTTAAAAATTCGTTTTAAAGTAGTAACTGCTTCTGCCGTGAGGATAACCCACGTATCTGGTAGATTTCCCAATACTTTGTGTACGACATCGATTTTTACTAAGGAGTCTTGAAAATTGTATTAAAGATAATTATTCTGTTTCAACTACTTATAAAATATTTGACTTTATTTATCCAAAACCAATCAAGAATGTTAAAATCAATTACCCACGATGGCAAATAAAAGATATAAATAATAAAATAATGAAAAAATGCTTTAATCACTTCAATTACGTAGTTTTTGTTATTCGATCGAAAAAAGTTACAATATTTCGATAGTGAAAAATAACTTTAAATATTTTAAAAACGATTATACTTGTTAATATACAGTTATATTTTTATTATAACGAAGGTATAAAACTGCCAAAAAAGAATAAGATTTGCTTTATATACAAAATATTCAATTTATTCATGATTCCTTTATTTATATTAAGAATAAAGTAATTCTTGTAGGAAATAAAGTAAGTGAGACTAAAGTCATTCTTGTAGGAAATCTCTAAGATGAATTTAATAATTAAGCCCTTTTTTTTTCCACTTTTTAGTTATTTTAAATTGTAGGTCTTAACAATCGAAAACTGCTTATACCTCTTAAGTTAAAAGGTTGTCAAATTTAATAATATTTTTGATTCATTCCTCTACACAACACAAAAAATAGAAATGCCCCAAAGTAAGGCTACTAGAAAATAAAATACATTTATTTTATCTATTTAAATCTGTATTGGGATTTTACATATGTTATCTATAGATACTGGTTAAATTTTGCATTGTTTTATTTTAAACATACGTAGTTTTCGTAAAATTCTTTAAGTTGTCGCTGGTTTCATATTTGCCAAGAGATATTCACTGCATTTTGAAGACAACATTTCACAAATGTTGAAACGATATCAGCGCATTAGCAGACACATTTGAGTAACATATTTCAATTTTCTGATACTCAGGTCTAATTGCAATACTTTTATTCATAACCATTTTTTGATTGTAATTTGAAATTATTAGGTTATGATTAAATCAAATTTCTTTTGTGAAATTGCATTTCACTTCTTGTATTTCATTTTCTACTAAATCTCCAAATTATTTTACTTCGTAAAACCCAAAAATATAATTTATCAAAACAATTGGAACCATTTTTTTGAAATATTTTATTAATAAAAAATTTATCTGTCACCAATTCCAATTACAATACTTGTAATAACATACAATTGCGAACACTCGTTATTAGCTAAAAAAAATTGAGTATCCGCCACTAGACAGGCATTTATTATCCAACAACATTTATTATCCAACAGGCAATTAATAGCCAACTATTATTTTGTTATTATACGTTTCACTCACAGCGAGTAGTTGGCCTACTCGCTATTCACCCTTATTTTGGGATTTTCATAATCCGGTAATAAGCTTTTCGTTAAATTTCAGTTGTAAAAAATACGCGGCCCAGCTGTTATTGTTTTTGTATTAGGCTCAGTATAGTTTAATAGTAAAAATAATTGAAAAAACAAATGACATTCCTAAGAGGAAGAACATGCCAAAAAATATTTTAGATTGTTGTCCATCACTCAAAAGACAAATGTTGTGACTTAATACAAATTAAAAATTAAAAAAAAAAGAGCAGAGGAAATAATTTAAATTACGATTCAAAATTTTACTTTCGGTTATGAACAAATAAAAAAATTATTTTAATATTAAATTTGGTTTGAAAAATGAATTGAACAATAAATTTTCTACATAAAATATCTTTTAAAAAATACTTTAATCAATTTTGTCTGAATTCTTAAGACTCACATAATCTGAGATAACTTAACCATACACCAAGACAAAATCATCACGTTCATTTCCTGTACAAGTTAAAGAGATACGAAAACTGGAGGGTTCTGTATATTAAGTTATTATTTATCAAACAATTTTTCTATTTATATACTATTATATATAGTTAGCATTATAGTGCAGCGGTATTTTTATACCAAACGTCATTGGAGTATTGTTATCTTCTATTGTAATATGGTAATAGGTATTTTATGTGTGTTTTTGTTACGGTTCTTATCTTTAAAAAAATAGTATCATATTTTTATATACAAACTGAGACCAACTTTTACTTCAAGTATTACGTACACATAGACTTTTTTTTATTAGTTGAATTGTATCACATTTTCATTTACGAATCCATGCGCTAAATTTTAATTACTGAAAGGAAACGATTAAAAATGTTGAATAGAAATTAAGTTATACAATTTTTAATGATATTAGAACGGCCTTTCAGTGAAAAGTACTCGCATCGAGATGATACCTATCACACGTTATGTTGTGAAATAGAACAAAAGGAATTAAACAATAAAAAAAATATTATTTTAAATTTTCAAAATCCCTTAAACCAATAATAAATGTCATATAGCTTGTTTATATAGTTTCAGTTTGTTTATTTACTTTTTCTTACTTTTTTGAAGTTATACTTCTTTTGGTGCGTTTGGAGGAGAATGAATTTGTGAGCTGCGCGCGTACGATCCCATAAAAACGATATGATGAAGTTGGCTACAGAATAGAAATAATAATGATATATATTTCTTTAAATGGCTAAGTTAACTTATAGGTATGAAAACTGACTGAATACACAATACTTACTGTATTTTTCTAGTCCACCGCCATCATCAGTGTTAATAATAATAATTAAGGTTATTTTCTCAAAATACACAAATAACAACAACAATTTTTGTTGATATGACAGTTCAAACGGTACATAGAATTTATTAGGAACTTATAATATATTAATACATATTGAAAAATTATATTCTCCTGATACAAATAGTTTATTAGTAATAGTTTATTAGGAACTCATCATTTATTCATGCATTTTGAAAAATCATATTCTCCTGATACAAATAGTAATTATTTTTCACTCTCATAGGCATGATAGAAAGAAGCTGTCGACAAAACCGCTCATTAAATATCATATAGTTTAGATATAAACCACTGATGATAAACTGATCCGAGTTCCGATTTAATCATTAAAGGAAGATGCTATGGCAGTAAACATAAGTAAAAAAAAAAAAACCTGTCTTATAATGAGAGAATTTGTGTTACACTTAATGTAAGGAAGTATATATATATTTATTTATTTAATTTTTCTAATTTAAACTGTGCTTTATTGACTATGTTGACATCTATCTCCAGTCCTTTTATTATTTTATTATAATCAGTTACTAGTATGCAAATAAAAAAATGGGTTGCGTGTACATGTACGCGCGTCAGAAGCGTACGCGCGTATACTTTGGAAGTGTACGCGCGTATACTTTTTTGGCATCATATAAAACAATTTTTATTTGCAAATAAATAATTAATTACAATAAAATAAAAAAAGGACTGGAGAAGGATAGAGAATAACTGTAATAGTTTAAATATAGTTTAAATTTGAAAAATTAAATAAATTAATAAATATTTTCTTACATTAAGTGTAACAAAAATTCTCTCATTATACGAAAGTTTTTTTTTTTTAAATTATGTTTACTGCCGTTTTGTAATGATGCCTAAGAAGTATAACTTCTGACGCGCGTACATGCACACGCACCCTTTTTTTTAAATTTCATAATCTCCTTATGTCTCTATTCAGCTAAGATATCTGATTTTTAATGCAATAGAGACTTTTTATCATATAAAATTGAAGGATGGTGTCTGATTACTTTTAACAAACTACATTAAATCCCCTACAACTACCATTGATTACTTTTAAAAGGAAAGAAATTTTCAATGTTTATCAATAATTTGAAAAAGGCATTTTTGTGGACTTTTCACATACTGGTGTAACTAAAATCTCCCGAGAAGATGTTTCAAAAACTTAAAACAACAAAAGTTTTGAAATTAGAATTAGAAAATTTAATTTTCTCTTTTACGACTCAACTAAGTTTTACTTTTCGATGTAAATATGTGTGTCTCAGAAAATATTGGTTTATGTTATGAACGACACATAGGTTGTTTTATTTTTATTAGTTATCTTCTAATAGAAGCATTTTTCAACTTTTAGACTGCGTTGCATTGTTTAAATAGGTCACGAAGGAACAATACAATGTGAACATTAAAAAAAACATTGGTTTAATAAAAAAAGGTTTTGAACGAAGTTTTCTGATTTTAACAACATACACAGTTTTTTGTATTTGAATTTTTAAATTTTCGATAGAAATAGTTATTTATTTTTAACACTTCGATCAATTTTTTTTTTGTCATTAACCTTCTGTTGGAGGCGTCGGTGACCGCTAAATTATCTAGTTCCTCATGTATGTCGACAGATTGATCGCACCTGCTTGATGCTTATTTACACTAACTACACCAACCATTCCAATTGTCATAATTGTGGTGACGGTGGGATCTCGAAACTTCAGTAATCTGCTTAGAATTTCTTAATTTTATCAAATGTTTAGGAAAGATATAATAAGATGGTTATAAAGTTTATAGCCAGAGCTCATGGGAGAGTTACGGTGTTTCTGTGTATCTGCAACTTTTCGATGACAAATCAAAATATGTAATAATATAAGTATAGAAACGACGGACTAGCAGGAATGAAACCGGCAAGTCACCAGCTTTTATGCTTTTGAAAGGAGTGTCTAGTTGAGTTGGGTCAAAAGAGTAAGAGTTAGAGAACAAAATTTCAAATAAAAATTGCAGAACATAATATTTCACAGAAAAAGAGTTTTGTCTATTTCGGCTAAAAATATCAGATCTAGAGCGTGTAGAATTTTTCACACGTACAATAGTTATTTTAGTAATAGCCAAAAAAGAAACATTTTTTCTAACTCCCTTCTGGCACAATTCAATTCACACCCCGTTCAAATAGATAAAAGCTAAAGTATTGGGCTGATTCCTGCCAGTACGATCAGTACTTCGTGTTCAATGAGTAACCGCTTATATGTAATTGTACCGTTCTATGATTAATCACTGATATATAACTTTACCTGTTAATATTTTGTACCTAATTTTGCGTTTTCAAAGTCGTGTAACAAATAGTTTTGCCTATGCAATTTTTAGTACAGATTATGTTTTGAATGTAAAAAAGAGAAATAATTTTTTTATGGTAATAAATGCTACTTATTTACGTTAAATAGAGGTAACGACTTTAATTTTTTTTTTTTTTTTGTAGAGGATAATCTTTGGGGCTACTTACCTGATTTTAAAAATCCTTGCATCTTTAGAAAAGCTAATAATCAGTGTCCCGCATATGTTGCTTAAAGACATATTAACACTATATATAGAGGTAAGGACGTTCCCAAGGGTGATGGTGAACTGTTTGAGAGGCTATCACAATCCAAATTAGAATTACTAATTGAAAAAATATTAGATTCACTAAGCGCAATTTCTTTTACTCAAGCGCAGAAATACCAAAAACAATTTTATTGGGATATTTTTCGGATTCGTTACCTTCTACTTGTTGGGTCAAGAGTAGCTAACTTTCTTCATTTTTATAATTGAACACATAACGCTTGCCGTAATTTTTTTTATGCTACCTATATATTTGTTACACCTTCAAATAATGATTTTCAGTTTTTAAAGAAAATCGTTAAAAATTCCGTTTGTTATGTTATAAAAAGTTTGCTTCAAATTCGATCAGAATAGGAACCACGTGTTAAATATGCTAACTGAATATCTTAAACAGACTTTTTCAAAGAATAACATGGTATGAAATAAATTTTCTACGTTTAAAAAGACACCTCTAAGTATGTGTATTTAAATTATTTAAATGTTGCTAAAATCTGTAGTATACTTTTTATTAGATCTTAAGATGTAGAATATCTTTGTAGAACATCGTTTGCATGTATATCAAATTGGCTAATAAAAAAATATTTTGTTAAAATAAAATACAGCATATACAGTGAAACCTGGTTAAGTGGGACCTGGATAAATGAGAAACCTCTATTACTGAGAGTTGCAACGAAGTCCCGGTTCTTTTTCATTAAATTACCTCTGTTAATGGGACTTTTAGAACCTGGTTAAATAAGATTGGAATTCTAAGACTTTTTCGATGTTTACCTATATAATTGAGACTCTGTAGCTCAATTACCTGTATAAGGGAGACAAATTAATCAGGTTTCAACACGTTTTGACGTGTTTGTTTACATACATTTCTCGTCGTCTTTCGCGCATGCTTTGATTGTCAGTACTATCTCATGTTTTGACCTAAAAACAAGGGAATAAAAGTGTACAAAATGTCCAAACGCAAATGTAAAACGTTATCAGTATCTGAAAAATTAAAACTTCTATCACCTTATGATTGTGGAAAGTCGCGTGATGAACTGTGTAGGGAGAATAACATACCAAAGTCAATCCTGTGTAGAATTATTAACAACAAAGAGAAAATTCGGTCTCAGTGTATTGGTGGAAAAGGAAAACTCAAACGAATACGAGCTGCAGAGTATCCTGAAGTTGAAAAGTGTCTCTGTACATGGATAAAGCAGGTACAGAATAATAACATTCCAATAAGCGGACCAATGATCAAAGAGAAAGCTCCATATTGAAAATTTTTTTGGCAGTAATGTGTGGTTGGAGGGATTTAAGAAAAGAAACGATATCGCATTCAAAAATGTTTGTGGCGAGAGCAATTCTGTGGACAATAACGAATGTAATGAGTGGATTAAAAACCTTACCTCTGTAAATGAGACAACTATAAATTTAAACCTGTTTAATTGGAAAACTGGATTATTGAAAACCCTCAATAATTGGTACATATGTCTTGGTCCCTTGAGATCCCAATTAACCAGGTTTCACTGTATTAAATAAAGATAATATACCTATTCCATTAGAGAAGTGGTTTTAATAATCGATTCAGTATCTCCAAATAATATTTCCTTACCAACAAAGAAATAAATAAATATTTTTATAATATTAGAGCAGATATAAGTATTTTGAATTTTTACCACTTAACTCGCATATACGGCGAGAAAAAATAAATTTGGTCTGAGAGGGCATAACAGAGGGGATCAGATAATTTATTTCATTTATGATGATTATAAATGATTCATATTTAGATGCAACTATTCACTTATAATCAGTCTCTTATACCCTCCCTCTCAGACACAAAAATTTATTAATGGAAAATACAATTTATATTTAAGAAAATACAATTTAACATCCCATTTTATTTTACCAAAATTATTTTTTCTCGCCGTATATGCGAGTTAAGTAGTAAAAACCCAAACGTTTTACATACGTTTTTCAAAAGTTTATGATTGTTAGTTTTTTTTTTTATTATAAGCGCAACGTTACTTAAAACGCATACTTCTCAATGCTCGTAATATATAAATAAATTATCCGAGTTTTAATAACTGGAATTTAAGATTTAAGCAACTTAAAATTTTAATAGTAATTGTTTGATGTCTATGACTACAATTGTCTATGACTACAGCAACGTTGCACAACAACGTTAATACACACCATGGTTTACTTGAATTCTTCATTATAATTTTTGATTTGTTTTTTATGTAAAATTTTATGGTAATTTAATATTAATAGCAGTTTTCTTTTAAAAAAGAGTTTCATATAGTGAGCAGGATTGATAGTAATTTTTAATATTGTGTCAAAATCTTTATCTGTATTGTTGTTAAAATATTTTTTTGTTTTCAAAATCATCACATGAAGTTCTCGATGATAATTGGTAGTAATGCACGTTAGTTGCTAACATTGCGCATTTTTTTAATTTTTTTTTGATTTTTTGTCGTTTATGATTGATATACGATCGATGTGCCGCCTATTCGTTGTATATAACATTTCACATGCGTTGAGTTATGGTGCAATAAATAATAATTAAAAATGGAGTGATTACGATATCCGTGGTGCCAAGATGAATTTTGATAAAACATGTATAAATAAGACGAAAATGAAAAACTTTCGTGTTTTCGCCTATTTTTCGAGTTATCGAAAGTCTAGTTTCGAGTTAATGACAAATAAAAACCACAATTTTAAAAAAGTAAAAATTCGAACTAAATTCCAAAAAAATTTAAACTTCTCTTTTGAACAAGACGTTTCATATAATTACGATCAAACTTCGCCTCGGACTCGTTTGATAATTCATATTCCTTGTTTTTCGACTATTTTATTAAGGGGACCCGGTGGTCTAGCGGCCTAAATTTTTTAAAAATTTTTTTTGATATGACAGAAATGACTAAGGGTTTTAAATTTTTTTAGGCTTATTTTATTACTTATTAACAATACAAAAATGATGGTAAACACAAAAAAAATTCTTTTTTTTAATTCCAAAAGTGGCGCTGAAGTTCTCCTCTCAAAAAAAAAAGGACCTGGCTGCTGAAGGAGGTTTTATCTCTCCCTTTGATCTGAAATTAAAAAATAAGACGGATTTTTAATTAGTATAAGTATAGTTATGGCGGGGACTAGAATAAAAAAAAAAAAAAAATTTGACAAAATGGCGCGTAATTGAAAGTACGAGTCTGAAAACGACTCTTTTTTTGCAATGTTTTTTTAATAAAAAAAATAGAAATACTCAACAGAAAATATTTCTTCTAGTCCCGGCGAGAGCCAGTACTATTTAGAATGACCTGTTAAAATTTCAGACGAATCGGTCGAACCGTTTTTTTTTTAGCTTCAGTAGACCAAAAAAAGTAGTTTCGAGATAAACGCGTTTAAAGTTTTAAGTAACTATATTCTCAAGAAATTGTATTGAAATATGCACTCACGATTAATCGGCGATCCCAGCACCATAACGGATTCCCTCTGTTCTCTCATAGTCTTCATTTTCTTGACTCTTGGATTTTTTACGAGCAGTTCTTGCCTCTTTGGAGTCACTTGTGCTTTGACGATCAGCCTTATAGATTCTTCGCTCATCACGATCTCGGGCTAGTTGATCGGCGTATGGGCCGATTTTAATACCCATTACGTCCATCATCTTTAAAATAGCTTTAAAACCTTCGTTAAATGTACAAGCAGCAAGACATTCAGCGATGTCCACAATTTTTTTTCCAGAAAATTGATGCTTCGGTGCAAGTTGCCAGACGCAAGAGTTGAAGCTTTCATTGTTATTTTGAGTGTTGTTACCGAGACATCTTTCTAACAGGCTTTCATCCGTTAAGCTCTCGTAAACTGGCTTTAAAATAGCTTGAGCATCATCATCCAGAGCAGGGGAATGCTCATAGCTGTCCAAAGTACCCGCAGCTTCACTTTTACGCCATTTACACCAAGACTCAGGACCTATTGGACAATAGGAGTGTTGCGGATTTTCGTTTGTTGAAATATTGTGATAATACCCCGCTAAAACTTCTTTCTTCATATCTTCACCTTGATTCTCTAATCAGGGTGCCGACGACTTGCTAAACCGTAAAATATAGAAAGTTCCTGTAATAATTTATTTGTTAATTGTTTCGTTTTGACAGCATCTTTACCGACAGATTTTTTTTTAGTTTTCTTGGGTTTTGCATCTTCACCAGCGTTCTCCTCTTTACTAGCTGCTTTCGACATTTGTAATTTCGCTTTTTTCAATTGTTCATATTTTTTTTAGCTTCGAGTCCACGTTTATACAAACGTTTTTTAACATGTAAGACACACTCTTTCTTTTGAACAGTAAAGTCATCACCGCAGGGCTTTATTTCCAATAAAGATTTATACGTCTTGGTGTCGCCGTCTCCAATGTAATTAGTATACTTGACGCCATACAATTCCTCCGATCTTTGAAATATTTCTACTATACCGTCGACCTCCATTTTTCCTGAACTTCCCTCATGATTAGCATCGCAATCATCTTTATGATCCTCATACCACAGCGCATATTCATCAGTGTTTTTTTTTCCGACCCAATTCGAACATCCTTGACAAATCTTGCTTTTAACTACAACATCCAGAATTTTATTTGAATACTTTCCAATGATTGATACTAATCCGAGAAGAGAAGAAAAACCACGTTTTGCCCATGAACCATCGCCAGATATAGAAAGTTCATTAGCTGGATGTCCTTGCTCTTCATTCATTTTTATTTCTTCAGAGACGGCTTTTTCGAAAACAATTTCGGTAACGGCTTCTGCAGCAATTTTTATGTTATTTACTATACTATAATAAGTAATGTTACAGAGGCCGTGTCCTAAATCTATCAATCCGCAAAAATTGTTAATTCCTTGGAAACCAACTCCGAACATCCTCATAGCAAAAACAAGCCTGCGATTGATCTCAAATGCCTTATCGATGAACGGCGAAGATGGAATTAAGCTTTCTTTGCACTGACATTGGACAGAAAGCTTGAACCCTAAACCACGTTGCGAATTTTTGCTAAAAACGATATCACCATTGCAGTCCTTACACTTAACTATCTGCTGTAATGTTAGAAAAACAGTGGTGAATTGAATTATACAATAATTCATGCCTGGATCCATGTTATATTCTAATTCCTCAGTGGTTTTGATTTTTTTAGCTGAAGTGCTTGTATAATTAGTATCATTCTCACTTGTATAACGATTACCTTTAAAATATCTTTTTTTGCCTTTTTGTCCAGGTCTTCTGCTACTAGTTTGGCCCTGCTTACGATCCATTGGTTTTATAAAATTATTTCACTCGATATCACTATAAAATTATTGATGTTATTATAAAATTATTTCTGTAATATTATTACACTCGATGTTGCTGTCGCTGAGGAACACGTTAAACTAACTGAACAACTCTGAAAACTAAAATATTTCCCGTTAAATTCATACAATAGTATAAGTCAGGTATACGGACCCGAGCAGCTGCAATTAGCGAACAATGGAGCCCAACTCACCGATCGTCTACCTGACATTGTAATGGGTTTTAAATATAGAAATACTCGGAATTTTGTCACCAAATTTTAACAGTGTATTTTTGAAATACACTTTCGAAATAAGTAAAAAAAAAAAATCGATTTTTCGAAAATTCTAGACCACCGGGTCCCCTTAAAATGAACATTTTTCGAAATAATAACAATAGCTTAAAAATTTGTTTTGTGTATGTTGGAGGAAAATTAATACTGTTATTTTCTGGAAAGCTACTTTGTTTCGTTATATAGGCGTTGTTAAATATTTACGAAAAAAAAAAAAAAATATCCTAAAAAATCTGAGTAAACAATGTTCAAAAATGTTTTTACTTTCAATTTTTAAATTAAACTTCAATTAATTGTATTGTAAATTTCCCCTTTTATTCCTTTTTTTTATACTTATCTATGTATAAAAACTGCGCAATACATTAAGCAATTTTTAAGCTCACATACTTGGATATTGTTAAATTTGACATTAAAATGCATTATTTAAAAAAATTAAAAATGGTATCCGTGATAAAAGAAACTTCCATCCTTCCAAAAAGGTATGCCACACTTTTCCATTAAAAAAAATTTGGTTGGCTTCTTTCGTAATGATTATAATATTTCGCAATAAATAAACAAAGATTTATAAAAATCTGCGATGACGATAAAACTTTATGACCATTAAATAATATAAAATGTGTTTAAACAAATTTTTGAACAATTAAATCTTCGTCATCCAAGCTTATCTTATTATAAGCTTATCTTAATATATAAACAATATATTTTGATTAAAACATTTCATACCCGCGTTGGCGGAACTTCCTGAATTGCCGGGCACTCGCCTTATAAATATTTAAAGAAATGTTTTCAATCAATATTTGTCTAAATTTATATCTGCCCATAAATTACAATAAGCCAAATAAAAAAAATGAATTACATTATTGTTTGCATTTTATCATTATTATGGATCTTGCTAAACAATTTTATTATTAATTTTTATATGATAAACAAAATAAGAAGTTCTCTTAAAGTTTAATTTTATGCTCTGTTCAGGTGAAAAACTATATTAATTTATTCTTAATTATAGATTAATTTCCATTGCGCCATTGGAAATTATTGAACGAACGTAATGAGGTGTATGGTATAAGTAGACGATTTTGTTTATCTGTATGAATGTATGTTTGTGTGTATGTATGCATGTATGTATCTATTTATCCTTCTATTTTTGTACCCGCTTTAACCTTCGAATGCGTTTTCCGTTTATGAAATTTACCACACACATCTATCACGTTATAGGAAATTTACTGTATATGAGTCTCATTGGATCATCAGGGTCTTCGTAATAACAAAATTCCAAAAAGTTATTTTGACTTTCATAATAACATTAACTAATTACTATAAAACGTTGTAACCTATATTTACGAATTATTAATAGAAAAGTATCACCGTGAATAAGATCTAGTGCTAAAGAAAGCTATTAGTATACTAATATGATTAATAATTATATGTTTGCTAGTAGAATTTTAGTTGAAATTAAGGTGAATTTAAGCACTTTACGAATAAATCTTTTAAACAAAAAATGATTTTTTGAAAGAAACAATCAATTTTATTTTATATGTGTGATTTTAAAATGGAGCCCCATTGGACCCAATTAACAAATTAACATATTTTGCTCATTCTCGAACATAATGCTCGCGTTAACGTCTAGAACACACTGCCAAAATGTTTTGTATTTTTTTTCTTTTTTGAGTTATCTTGATGGTAGATGATAGTAGATGGGTGATGAGACAAAAAATGACTGTTATACGATTATATGATTCTATGAACATCTATACCAAATTTTGTTACTGCATTCATTAGTTTACTTTTTTAACCAAATATTATTTTATTTCATTATTTATTTTTTTACCAGACTACAACAAAGCCAAAAGGATGGGTTATGATTGTTACAGGCCATGTATGCATGTGTGTACTGTACCTGGCCACATTAATAATGTGACGCACTGTAAGAATTTATGTGAAATGGCAATTATCATCAGATGTCTTAATATTTGAACTTACTTCAGCTTTATCGGTGGTGAAAGCTCAACTTTTTTACCCATGATAAAAATTAATTTGAAATTAGTTCAAATTAATTATTTAAACACTGTATACAAAACAAAACAAATAACTAAGTAGCATAAAAGTATAGAAATCCGTCCGCAACTGACACAATCATAATCACGACAGAAAAAGTTTTGTACTTATTTAAGTTCGTGTATTGTAGGCGAACAGTGTATTGCCATACAGTAAAAAATCTAAATAAATAGGAATTAACTAATTAGTCTCCTAATTAAAAATGAATTGCATTTAAGTTTAAAAAACATTAAATTATTTAAAAAACTACGTGCGTCTAATAATGTGGCCTGATGGTAACTACTGAACCGATTTTGATAAATGAAGTGTTCATTGATTCATAATTACAGTTCGGGTGTTATAGGAATAAAATCAATATGGTGGAAGTGATAACAGAAAAATTGGAGGTTACAAATAGTTTTTTCTTTGAAAAGCATCTTAGGTATAAAATAAAAGAGCTCAACTAGTACATTTAAAAAAACTTATACTTATGCTTTATTAACTAATATTAAGCTCAAAAAATTATTGTATGTTCATTTGTTCCCGCATTAGTTCTTATCAAAAATTAAAATGAGATAGAGTTAGAATTTTGAAATTAAAACTTGTTGGTATTGTATAGCACAAACGAGAGAAGTAAAAAGTTTTAATAAAATCTTGAAAACTCACATAATCGTCATTTACAGAAGTTTTAGAACTGTATCTTTAGTCCATGAAAACCAATATAAATATAATTCAAATTCAAATCATGTAGGCACATCCCACACGACGCGATTTGTGTGAAAACGGCGATACATGGCATACATGGCCTGCTACAATCATAACCCATCCTTTTGGCTTTGTTGTAGTCTGGTAAAAAAATAAATAATGATTTAAATAATATTTGGTTAAAAAAGTAAAAACTAATGAATGCAGTAAGCAAATTTGGTATAGATGTTCATAGAATCATATAATCATATAACAGAACTTCATTACCTAATCATTAGCATTCATAATATACTCTAATATCTATACATTTATAAATATATATATATATATATATATATATATATATATATATATATATATATATATATATATATATATATATATATATATATATATATATATATATATATATATATATATATATATATATATATATATATATATATATATATAATTTGGTATACAATTTAAATATATATATATTAAAGTATAATTTGTAAAAAAATGCGTATTTCAAATATTCTATATTACTTATTACTTGATGTATTGTATATTACTTATTACCTTTATGACACTGTATATACATATTTTTATTATTAAACAAACAATGTTTTACCCCTTCTTCAAAAAACGTTAAAAGGTCATAGCAACTTCAGTTGCTCCGTGTGCGAATAAAATCCCGATATCAGCTGTTTCGCCGATTTCACTCAAATCACTTCATGTGCGATGTGCCATAGGCTTCGAACTTTTACCGTATTTCAAGTTATAATATAAAACCATCAAATTATTTCATTTTAAATTATACAGTACTCGCATGACTAATTCACATTTGAAGCACTTATTTTCCAGACGACAAAGTCAAAAAGTAGAGTAAAAATTTTATGTGTCTATGTATATATGATGTACGTAGGTACGTAGTTACGTATGTTTGAATGTATGTATACATGAACTGTACGTATGTATTCGTTCTTACAAGTCGAGCTCGGATTGTTCTTATTTTATGAGAATTATATCAATATAATATTTTATACCAAAATCAACTGGAAGTTCCATTTTTTTATTGAAATGTGTCCTATTGTGTGTCGAATTCAAGAACTCAAGGAGTACAGTTACAAAATGCATACATGCTATGCAAACATCCACTTACCACCAAAATGTTTTAAATTAAAAAAAAAAAAAGTATAAAAGTACAAAAACCCTTCTACGATAATATGCGCTTTAAAGTATGAAACAAGAAAAGATTCTTATCCGAAATTAGATAAAGGGATGTTCAGAGGATAGCCGTGGTCAAATGCCACCACCATATCTATTATACAGTACAAACAGTTCTTTATTATTCTTTAATTCAATAATTTACTAGTACCTTATTTAACTACTCACACCATATTTTTTGTATTTGGGGTTGTGGTTGCTCGGTTTGGTGCTCTATTAAAACTCACGTTTCCTCTATGATCAAACTAGGTAGTGAACGTTTAGGGTTCAGTTTTCTCGAATACGCTTATTCACAGACGACTTATTATGGCTTAACTGTGTATTAGCCAACATAGGTTTACCGATATTTTGTTCTTTTAGTGTTGGAATTTTTGTTTCGGAGACTTAGTCCGGAGATCAATGCACATGGAACCTATTATTTCAGGAGATATAGAAAATTTGATTATTTTGCATGGATATTTACGTAGTTACTAACATTTTAAAAATTAAAATATTATTATTAAAACGACATTTTATACAAAAATAAACTTTACTCGTAGTATTTTTTTATTAATTTTGTAAATCAAGTTCTAAGTAAATAACTAATTAAATTTTTTCAAATACAGTTTTTAAAAATATAAAGATAAACAATATAAATGACTTGTTCCGATTAGTCGTCGACTAGTCGGTAAAGTCAACTATGCGGCTTTTAACTTTGTATGAACTTCTTAGTAAAATTTATTTAGAACGTATTATATTAAATATAAACCTTGATTGTAAATTAATATTTCACTATTTTAATCTTAGTATCCGTAATATTGAACAAAATTACATCTAGATGATGAACTGTACAAATTAAAAATTAAAAGAAACATTTAAAAAAATTCAAAACATCTTTCATAAAAGCAAATACAATCAGATTTATAACCACACAACCTTATGAAATTAAATTTAAAACAAAACAAAATGTCTTCTTTAATTTTTCTCTGTGGCTTGTCGGGTAAGGTCATAATCGGTACAATTCAACTTTTTTAAATGATATTTTTATATTCGGCATACATAGTATATGTATGCCGGCATACATAGTATGTGGATATTAATTTTAGTCTAAAGTTGGTCACGGTAGAACATTGGCCGCATAAAAAAATTGTTGGTAATTTGATATTCATAGAATCACCTAATTAGTCCATTTTCGCATATCTGTCCGCCAGTCGTCAAGATAATTCAAAATGAAAAGAGAATTTAGATAATAAACATAATAATACATAAATGTTTATACAAGTATTTATAACTGTTTATACTGGTTGAAGTATTTTATGAATGATAATGATTAAACATTGATACTCAATCCTGTGCCGAGTATCTAAACAATTAAAACTCATTAAGTTTTTATCTTAAGTTTTAATTTTTTTTTTTTTTTTAATTTTTTAATTTTATATTCCAATTTTTTTTTCCAACATATATTCATCGTATATAACTTGTTTTAATGTTCTAAACATACATTTTAAAATTTTGAACATGATATAAATTAAAACATTTCATTCCTATATATAAACAATATGTTTTATACAACATACATATTTATGTCACAAAAATGGTTTCATATACTGTTAAAATATTCTACAAAACATAAATTTTAACGTTTTAATTTGGATATTTTGTATGTAATAATAATTAAATGTATTTAACAACAATATGTATATTTACACACATCAGCTATGAAGTGAACTATTATGTGTGAGTTGACGATGCGTTATATTCAGAAGGATCATCTTTCAAATGAAAATAATATGTTAGCGTTGTGATGTAGTTATTGTGTTTTCACAATAAACCAAAAAAAGATGTCAACTTATTATAAAAAATATTTAAAAAAATAGGTTGACATACCAACCCAAATGTGTACTTAACAATAATTTGTTTGTTTTCATTATGAAATAGCACGTTAATATTTTTGTATTTTTATGAAAAAGACGAACATAAATAATTTGTTAAAGCCAAATTACGATTAATAGAGTAACTTTACATTTTTACAAAGGAATTCGACTACAGTGAATATATTGATGTCAAACTTTCAGGATTACGTCGTATATACTAAATACTATAATTTTTAGGAATTTAATTTGTATTTCTTCTATTCCTAGTACCCCATGATACTCCATCTGGGTCAAACTGCAAACAAAAAATGTTCTATAAAGCTATTCTGAAAAGTCAATACTTATGCGTGACTAAAAATATCATCACAGTTCACCTTCAACAATTTATAATTTAGTTATTATAATATTTACAAATATAGAAAACATGTCTTCTTGTTTTTATATTTAAGCTTTTTACTCGCACTTTGTTTTATAAAATTTAAGGTTTTCAATCTATGCGTTAACAATCACTTAAAACATAGATTTTTTATGTTTAATAAGCATTATAATCACAAATAAGGCCATTTATGTGAAACTGATATTTTGAAATTTGTTCATATTAAGCGTAATTATACTTCTGGATGTTATGAAGGTGTATACAATTTCTTTTCCGTATTTTCGAAACTTTAATGACCAGATTTGCGCTTCTAAAGATTTGACATAATCGATGATCATTTATTGAAAGCTGTTTTTCGAATTAAGCCTTTTTGTAATAAAATAAAAAAAATGTGGTTTGTATACAAAATGTATTACTCATTTTAATTTTTAATTTGATTTGAAATTAAAATATTTTTTATTTTATTTTATTTTGATGATTTTAGTGACAAAATGAAGCTAAAAATATAATTTTTTTTTATTTTTATTTCTGGCTTTAGCTACTTTGAGCTATATAGCTATTAACCAAAGGGGATTATTATTATTATTATTATTATTTTTATACAATAACAGTACACAGTACTGCTAGATTGTCACCCATCCAAATACAGATTGTGACTGCTGTTGCTTATCTATATTGATTGGTCTAAGCCTGTCATTACGTTACGTCAGTCCAGGGTCTAATATAATATTTTTTTTTTTTTTTTTTTAATTTCTGGCTTTAGCTACTTTCAGCTATACAGCCATTAACTAAAGGGGATTATTATTTTTTTTATACAACAACAGTACACAGTACTGCTAGGTGGTCACCCATCCAAATACAGATTGTGTCTGCTGTTGCTTAACTTCATTGATTGGTCTATGCATGTCATTACGTTACGTCAGTCATATAATAATTTTACCAAATGTATTTGAAAATGGCATCTTCATTATCTTAGGAAATAAACAAATTATAAAGGCCATTTGAAATCATATAAATTGCCCTAAATTAAAAAGGACATGAAGTACCTATACCAATCCTGTTATTTACCTTGTCTAGTATTTTATTTTAATCTTATAAATAAAAATATTTCTTAAGAAGTTCAAACTTAAACTGAGAGTGAAAATTTTTACAAATAAATAAATAAAAATAAAGGTAGCCTCACCATATTCATTGAAGAAATGTCGAATATGTAATGGCGATAATATACTATATGGTAGATAATAACATTCATATAAAAAGTTATTCAAATTATGACCTAGATTCTTTATTGTTTTTTTGTATAATACGACTATCTACGTTAATTATGAATTTAAATCAAAGTAAAGATTTAACTAAGTGATTATTAATAACATAAACTTTTATCCCACTTATAAAATCCGAACGAAATTAATAAAACATTAAGTCGTAGGAATAAGGGGCATCATAGTATATTTTTATGTAAAAATATACCATCGATCCAATTTTATTTTGAGAGGAAGGTGGAAATTTTTAACAATAAATATACTGCTAATAATGGATACAGAACTTTTTCGCATACGAATGCGAATATACTCACTTAAACAGTGTTTATGTGAAAATACCCATTTTTGAATATGTTTACAGAATATCTTTCTAAATAGCTGTATACATCTTCCACGAATGAGTTTCAATTAGGATTTGAGATTAAAAACATGCAATTTCAACAACCGTATGATATTTTTTCCACCATTAACCTAACATAGCTAATTTAATTTTTTTGTGATTTTCTTGTAAAAATCTCACCCCTTGTTCTCAATACTCATAATAATAAATTTCAACAAATTTCAAGTCGATGGTATAAAACTACGTCATGCATCTACTTTCACAAAATTTCATCAAAATCGGATGCAATTGTTCATGAGATATCGGCATTTAAATGAAAATACCCATCATCGAATATACGTTTACTTAAATAGCTGTATCTCAGACACGACTTGGCCGATTGAATTTGGATATAAAGTAAACACGGACATTTTCTACATTTATATAAATTCTCTGTGTCATTAACCTGATTCATCGCTTTTCACGTATGTCACTGTTTTTCAATGCCGGGAGCGGCATAATGACTTCGAGAGTACAACGCAATATTCAATTCCGCAAACTCAAGTGGAAAATCGAGAAAGGGATTGATTTTAAATTCTGGCCTTTCAATTGGACTATTCAGCTCACAGAGTGGGAAAAGTTTATTCATTAATTTTTCTAATTCCTCATCATCCTGACCAAAATTATAAAGAGAATTAGGATTAATATTAATCCATTTAATTTTTAATATTTTAGATTTGTTCCAGGCATATTTCATGTCATTGTTAAGGTTAACGGTTTCAGCCAATTTAATGCAATTTTCCCTTTTGTTTTAATTTATTTTTTTTTCTGGCGGGAGCCCTAATCTTTTTTTATTCAAATTTTTTATTTCAAAATGTTGTGGGTCAAAAGAATGTTCCCACTTTCTCAATCTTTTTTTTTTTCACATTCCGAATCCCACCATTCTACCGGGTTTTTATAGTTCTTAAATTTGGCAATTTTTTATTTTGGGGTATTGCCGATTATTGTCGTCATTTTTTCAATAAAAAATGTATACTTTTGTGTTTGGCCAAGGCTACCGTATTCCAATTCTAAAAACTCGGTAAAATTTTCATTCAGCTGATCATAAACCTTAGACCAGTCAGTTTTAGTGCTATCAAGTTTAAATGATTTCTTTAAGTATGCAGTTTTTTGGACGTTCAAGCTAATTTTAATAGAAAAATAGTCGGACCCTAGTAAATTATTAAGCACCGCAACATTTAGTTTATCAGCAAAGTTAACGTTAGAAATCACTACGTTAATATTAGATTTTTTATTTCTATTGAATGCAATATAAGTAAGAGTATCAGAGTTGTGAATAATAAAATCTTTTTTTCATATAATCTAGAGCCATTAGTATCTAAAACATTACCATCAACTGAAACAAAGATATATAAATCTATCAGAAGTTTTCCAAGTTTTTCCAATCTTTGGATTAAACTTCGTGTATTCCAAAACATTAATCTTAAGTTACGACTGACACTATTCACTATCATTTTAATTACAATGATTATGAAACAAATACATTGAAGCTTTCAGATGCACAAAACAATTTATTGTCTTTTAATTCGTAAAATTTGAAGAAAAATATGAGAGGACTGTGTAATCAATTTATTCCTTCTGGCATTTCATGGCACACTTATATAAATTATTATGCGTATTAACTTGTAACTATAAATAAGGCTCTTTTTGGGAATGCTCTAGCGGCATAACGATCAACATTCAAAAAAAAAAAAACAATACATATGAAAAATGGGTTTGTTGAAAAGATGCTTGCTTTCTGAGTAATAGGCCAAAAACTAAACGTGCAAAATATTTAAGTACTCGTATTTACTTAGTTTGAAAATTTGTATGAGTTAAAATCAATCATATCCAATAATTTAATTTTCTTATAAATCTCGCACAAGCTTGTATTACATATAAATTATGTAATAACTATCAACGTTATAAGTTGTATACTAAATTATTTAAATTAAATGTTAATTTTTTAGCACATTTAAATAAAATATTGTTTTAAAACGATTTGTTTCTTTTGATTAATTTTTTTACTCTTTAGTTTTCGAGTCATTCTTAGTAAGCCCTTTCCTTTGATACCCATATTGTAGTAGTGTATTTAAAATAACTAGTCACACTTACCACCTTGGGTGTGTCACTTTGTTGGCTTTAGAATGACGTTACATAGTTCACCAAGTTTTGTCATCCAAACTGAACGTGTACACAAAATTTTAGCACAATCGGTTGAAGGAAGATATCTACTGAAATTGAGTAGATTTCCACCCGAACAAATTACAAACATTGAAAATTAAGTAAAAGCTTTAAAAATACCTATTTTGCATTAAAAAGATGTATGTGTTTCTGAATGGTTTCAAAGGAATAACTCAAAAGTTTAAAAAATAGTGAAAAAACTTATGCTTATAAAAATCAAGAAAAAAGATTTGTTTTACATTTCTTAACATACAATATTAAGATAGTAATCCGGTGTGACGGGTTCAAAAAATTGATTTTTTTTTTCATTATTCCAAAGAAATACATTTTAAAAATATACTCTTAAATTTTTAAATCGAAATCTAGAATGTTTTCAAAGTTAAAGACAAAACAACAGAGCACGCTGTAGTGTGTATGAAAGTGGGTTGACACGTCAGCGGCAGCTGCGCTGACATTTATACAGGATACAAGAAATATTTCGAGTAGTTCATGTGTAAGCATTTTTCACTCGAAGAGTGCACACTGCTCTAAGATTGGAAACAAACGTTGTAGCCAAGGTCAACCCTAGAATAAAGGTGGAAAAAAAAGTTCTCAAGGGAATCAGTTTACTGCAGAAGCTGATATGAATTTTATACAGGTACAAGTGCAGAAAAACTGAAACATAACAGTGACTTTGAAGTAAACCTAGTTTCAAGTATGTTCTAATCAGTTTCGCTTTAGTGTTTGATGCATTAGAATCGGTGTTAAAATCTAAACTTTGCAACAGTGATATCAAACTTTTGAAACATTCAGCTAGAAGATTATGATTTAAATTGAGTATGAAATGTTCTTGCCAAGATTATTTGATTGATGCATGTCCCATAATAAATAATGCGTTTGAAATTAACCGACGATTTATACTGAGGAATTTATATTTTATGCTCGTTAATGGACTCAAATGAGTGCTTACTACAGTTTGACAATCACAAGAAACTGTCCATTTCTCGAGGAAATGAAGAATGCCGAGTGGGTTAATTTTTATTATATGACCGGCGAAAACTTTCATTACTTTTACTGCTCAGATTCTTAGTGCAAATATCGAGACTTTAGCATCTGACAACTGTTTAAAAGATGTTTGGCAGAAAATATCCAAATAATAAAGAGAAGTTTCAATCACTGTGTATGGAATTTGTACTCAAAATTATGGAGATGATGATCATCACAATAGGTCAGGCTGACACTGATGACAATGCACGAATTTCAAGGGCAAATCCAACTGCAAATTCAATTTCAACTGCAAATCCGTTTTTTGCGAATCCAATGTTTTGAAATTTCGGGGAAGCACTGACTGAAAACTATTCAACCCAATTGACTAAAAATTTATCTTGTTATTCCAGATACACATAGCTAAATACCTAATCCTTAAAACATGTAATTTTTAATAATTAATTAATTTTTTTTAAACACTACATCATCAAAAAAATTAGTTTTTGAGTACCTATTTTTCGCAAGTCCTCCATTTTTTTTTTTTTGCATATTATTGGTTTATTAGAATATGGTTTACACAATAATATTCTCGTTGATTTTTTATTTCATATGACTACCTTCAGAAGACTGTGTGCCCGAAACAGCTTATCATTCTTTCGAGCATTCCACTTTGACATTAAAAATTGTGAATAAATTAATATAAAATTAATTTAAAAAAATTTTTTTGTATACTTTAAAGTAATAATATAAAAATTACGATCGCATATTATTTTCTTGTTAAAAAAATTCACGAAAAAACACCGGGCTACTACCTTAAACGGATTTTTCATAAACAGTTGTAAGTTATAATGTTGAATAACAAAAAAATGCACAGTAATCAGGAGAAAACTATTCTTATCTTTAATAAAGTACGTAAAAAGACCTTCGAAATCAGTTTTTGTTGAATCAGTTAGCTCAAATGCTAATGGACTTAAAATAAAAACAAAACAGATTACTCACTTTTTTACTAACATTACTTTTTTAATGAATCGCGTTTACCCAACAAATAAAATTATTTATAACGCATGCAATTTTTTTTTTTAAATCTAAGTATTAATAATATATTCTAAAAGTTTAACGTTTTAAACTATATGGGAATTGCACTAATAAGTTTTATTGATGATCATATCTTTGTCCGTAGGAAAACGACTTGTTACTGCAGCCACAGACAGAATAGTATTATATTTACTACAAGGATTTTTAAGCCTATGAGGGCAGCTACGTAAATTATTTTCTCATTTTGATTCTTTTCTCTCTTTATTTATGGTTTAGAAGAAGCTATCTTAAAGAAGATATTATTATTATTATCTTTTGTTCTTTTTCTCTATTCAAAGTTTCAATTTTGAATATCAACTATTGCTTTCATAGGGTTCTTGATTTAAGAGAACTTGCTATATACTACTTAGTTATAGTTACAGAGTTACATACTTTTAAGTTACAGTTACAGAGACTTACGGTGAATTGTTGCGTGTAGCTGGAAAGAGAGTACAAAAATGTTCCAGGTTGATGAAGTCTTGCAACATTATTGTCGTAGCAGTTGATAAAAGAGTCACAATATATGCTTGTCAATAAAATACATTTATGTATATTATTCGCTGACTTGTGTGTTCAAATATCAATATATATTAATTGTTACAACTCTGTTTTTATCTTAAACGACTGGTTTATAATATTGGCCTTGTTCGGAACCCTGTTGCTTTCACGGCTATTTTGAAAACCTTTACAAAACTTAAGCTTACTAATTTTAACTAGGTTTAAAAAAAGTGATTTATATGGTACACAATAAAACAAAGTAACTTAATAATTTGTTTCCTTTATTTATTCAGTAAATAAACGAATAAATAGGGTTTAATCGTAAGGGTGGCCTTCCATGGTCCACCCACCTTACTAACAATACTGAAAAGGGTGTGTTTTGTAACTTCTCTCGTTTCTAACTTTAATTTAATAATACTAAGCGATGTTTCTAAACAAATAATACATATCTGGAATAACAACTCGACAAAGTCTTATTTCCTTTCAAAATGAGAGAGTCTAGGCCTATTAGCGAAAAGAAAGTATACATAAGAGAACGAAGTGTAATGTTTCTATTGATTTAGTCTATAGGAAATATTTTTTTCTCAGATTAAAATTAAAAAATATTATTTCAACATAAAATAGGCCAATAAAAATAACATATGCATTCTCAATAACATTGTGTTGCTGTCTGCCTAAATAAATTTAACATATGATTAAAATCACGTTTCAACAAGCAAACAATTATATTTAAAATATCAATAAATATAATACTATTTATATTTATACGTATGTTATAGTGGTGCTGAAATAGCTTTTTCATTCATTTTGTTAATTAATCTAATATACACGGTGTTTTTTTAGCACAGAATACCCAAAAAAACTATAAGTTGAGTAACGAAAATTGAACGAAAATTTTATAAGTTGAAGTTAATTTCAATTATTTAATTATTCTTATGAGAATATATAAATCTATATTAAAAGGGAGGGGATAAAATGATATCCTATAATTTTATTACTTATTCGAATTTTACAAAGGTGAAAATTCAATTCAACGTTGATTTTCAAAAATCGGTTATTGGTTTTATTTAAATATAGTTTTTAAGCTTGTAATATTTATATTATTAACTTCCTAAATATAACTTTTTTTTAACTTTATAGTTTAGATAAAGGTAAGTTGAATTTTTAGTAACTAAGTTACGGTGGAATATCGTTATTTAAATATTCATAACTGTTTTTTGGAATGGAATCTTTGAGAATTTTCACTCCTTTAAGTGTTGAATCTATTATATAAAAATGCATTCCTTGTGTTTGCCTGCGTCTGCTAACAGAATCCACTACTGAAATTTTCAGCTTACTGACTTTACGATTTGGATTATACTTTTTTCGTTAAATCAAAATTGGTGAGATTTAAAAAAATTCGAAATTACAAAATTTGAAAACCCTTTTTCACATTTTTGGGGGGAGAATTTCAAAAAATTATTTCTTCGGTTTTGTAAACATTATAACAAGATCTTCTTGTCTTTATTTGAAAATTTTGGATTTAAAGGTTTGGGCAGTAAGATAAATGAAGTCATAAAAACAAACGAAATTATCAATGTATACTATTTTGACGCAGCTCATCAACATATTTTTATTTTTTTAATAAGGGTACATGAATAGGGAGGGAAGAAGAATTGTATAATATTTGTAGTCTCATTATTTTTTATATATTTTATTTTACAATAGAATTAGGTCAATTACATAAGGTGTACAACAACCTATATGTATGTATGTATGTATGTATGTATGTATGTAAGTATGTATATGTATGAACGTTTATTTATTATTTAAGGTGTGTTTTATTTTCATTATGATTTTTCTCTTAACAATTTTTGGCATCGGCAATTTAATCATTACATTACATGCTTCTATAGTTTTTAAATGAGTATAATTACGTTTATATTTAATTTTATATATATATATATATATATATATATATATATATATATATATATATATATATATATATATATATATATATATATATATATATATATATATATATATATATATATATGGCTACTTTCAAGTATGGTTTTTAATTAATTTTAACTTAGAGTGAAAGATTGAATACCGACTAAACCTGTATGAAGACCTGATTCCAGAAAAACGTGTAGCTCGAAACCGACCTGAAATGTATTTTATCAGATTTACAAATAAATAAAATTATTATTTCAAGAAAACTTTATTAAACAAGTTTTTATACAATATTTTAATTATATAAAAATCCTGAAAATAATTCATGAAAGGGCTTAAAAGTTTATATAGCGCAAGAAGATGACAAGTCGGTTTTTGTCCTTTTTTGTTTGTGTTGCATGCTATTAAAATTTTACATGAGGTTATTATTTTCATTTAAGTCCAATTGAAACATTGTATAAAATCTTGTTTTGAAAAAAGTATTTTTAGTCAATAATTTTATTTTCTGCTGCTTATTAAAACGTCTCTCCTACTCATATCTTATCATTTCAGATTAGTTTCAAAAATCTGCATAGACCTAACTTGCATTGAAATTAAAGTAAAAAACCTATTTAAAACAAGTTTTTATTTAAATGTAATTTACTTATTTTGAAAATTTTAATTGTTAAAATCAGTCACATCGACCAGCTTTTAAATAAATAAAAACAACTATTAATTAGCTTTAATATGATATAAATTGTGCCATAAGTTCAAAGTATTTAGTTATTGCTGTATTAAAAAAAAAAAAAAAAAAAAAAAAAAACAAATATATTATACAGCGTTTTATAACGTTTAGTTATAATCTACCACATTAAATTTAGAATGACGTTACTTTATTTTTCGAGCAATTCTTAGCAAGAGCATTGATCAGGTATCACATATTGTAGGAGTGCATTAAAAAACTAGTAGGTCAATCGGTTCATGATATCTACTTTAAAATTGAGTTGCAATATTCCACCGAAACAAATAACATAAATTTTTAAGTTAATTAACAGCCTTAAAAAAAGCTAATATTAGTGGGGTTTTTCCCTAAGGGAATAGGTGTGGAGATCAAGCATAAAAATGTATTGTCATTTTGGAAGTTCATTAGTTGCACGGTTTTCCAGTACAATTTTCATATCGAAAACAAAAGCATGTTATTAGTAACATATTTTCATTAGCTGGCTTCGTTGTATGTCTGCCCGCGTAGAATTTTGTGATTGAACTGACTTTCCAATGAGTTTGATACTTGAAATTTGGACCATAGATCAGAAGAAGAGAACAGATGAAGAAAAAGAAAATAAATGATGAAAATAAATGAATAATTAAAAGAAAAAAAACTCACGAAGAAGAATTACCTTCACAATACGAAAAATTACATTCACATAACCCTAAAAAGCTAAAAATAGTCATAAATAAAAAAAAGTTATTACGTACCATATTTTTATACCGGACTAAAAGTATAAAATAATTTCTCTAATTTTAAACGAAAAAATATCACTTTCAATTTCTTTCAAATATATTGAGATAAATTTTTACAAAATGACAACATAAATATTGGTATAAGCATGATGAAAAAAATCTTTATTGTTGTATAGAAAAACCTTTGGAATAAAAAACATTAAAAAAAATGTAATCCAATGACAAGTTGAACAGACAAAATGTAGGTAAAAGTAGCCATGTAATATATATTGTTGTAACCAAGCATGTAGTATAGGGTGTAGTATAGGCTTACAAAGCCAAACCCATACCATACAAATATTGTGAAAAAATATCTGTCTTGCTGATAAGACGATAATAGATAGTTATACTTCATAGAAAATATTTCTTTCTACTATCAGAACTAGTTCTGTCTTATTCTTTATGTTTTTAAAATCATAATTATAATTAATATTATACTTACTTCACTTAAAAATAGGATTAATAAATTTTGTGTCCCTTTGAAAATGTTTTCCAGAGGAAAATGAAAGAGTAGATTATTCATCTTAAGAGGAAAATTCATGAAAGAGTACATTATTCATCTTAAGGTCATCTTAAGACGAGCTTACAGGCAAAAATCTTCAAAATGAAAATATCTCGTATGAATCTTAGTCATTAGGACACTTATATGAATTAAATTAGAAGTTTCCATCCAGGCCGATCTTTTTGGAATCTGATCTCTGCTGAATGAAATGTTTCAGAATGAGATTTATTAAAGAAATGAATTTGAAAATCTACATTCAAACCGGATGATAATAATAAACATAATAAACTATCAAAAAAAAAAATCAGGTCAGAAACAAAATTTTGGCGTGTACCCTTTTATAATCTGATAACAATTGAATATATAAAATCTTTAATATATTAGCTCATGACGCTAGAATAATAAGCCAAATCGCGAAATAACGCGATAATAACTGTCACAGGCGTTGCCAAATGTATCAAGGCCGTATAAAATTTTAAAAAGCTTTTTTATGGTTAAATAGAGAAAGCCGTATGGATTTAATGTAATCATGTAAAAGTCTCATTAAGATAATCTTAATTCTTGCTCGATTCAAAATAATTGAATGCTACTTGTGGTTTACTACTTGTGGTCGGTTCAAGCCAAGTTCCATTTTCAATAAACCTTACACTTGTCTCTATCAAAATTCTGTTTGAATTAATAGCTGAATTGCCAGATGAAATTTTCACTTAAAAAGCCAAGGTCTTGAAGGAAAGAGAAAACAATATTTGTTTCATAAGTTTATATTTGGTTTTCAATCTCTAAAATAAAATTATTAATGACTAATTACGATTTTCTATCTAAGGCGCAGTAAATCACAATGAAAATATCTGAAAATCGATTTTTCAGGCGACCATAAAAAATAAATTTATGCTAAAAGTAGATTTTTTGAAAGTCTTCTTTCTTAACCCTACTAACTCTGCCTATATTTTATTTGTTCTAAAATCAGTATTTTCTTAGTCATCCCAGTTGGTTGCTTACACCGAGAACATTTATTATTTAAAAATTTTAAAAACCCCACCTTCTTCGACATCTAGTAGGTACTATACGAAAAATAAAGAAAATCATAACCTTTTTAATCGTAATTTAATTTAATCGTAACGTACTCATAATATAATATTATTAACATTAACAAGGCGTCATTTTTTTCGTTCCGATGTTTTTTATTATGTTCGGTTTTTATCTCATTTGTTTAATGAAAATCTTATATTTTTATACAATACAAAAAAGGAGGCCCCAAAGAAACGTTCTATTTATATAAGATGACTTGAGGGTATCGTCAATGACATAATGTGATTAGTTTTATCGAAATTTAGGTTATGTTCACACTTTGTTATTTACTTAATGTTTTATCTTTGGAAAATATATACATTTACACTACACTGAGGAAATAAAAAAATTTCGTCGAATAATATAATTTCCTTCTAAACAACATATATTGTAATTGTGGTTTTGAAACTAAAACTTTACTTTAAATACTCAAAACAACAATTATTTTTTACCTGCTCTGTGCTCATATATAAATTATTAGGATAATTTATTTTACAGGTTTCTTAGATAAAAAGTGATCAAATTGTAGACGCTTTACATATCAAACACAAAAATCATTTAGAACTTTTTTGTAAGGCCTAAAAAAGACTAAAAAAGAGACTAACGACTCTCTAAACTTCGATGCATTTTAGCAACCACAAGTCTAATATGTAATAGAAAATATTTTTAAATTGTCTATCTGAAACAACCATTACAATATTATTTTGCTTGGTCATAATTGGGTTATCTAATACCGAAACGTTAAACTTTATCAATTCTTCTTTTTTCAATTAGCTCTTGTGGTGACCCATTTTATGAAAAATATGTACACATAATTATTTTTGCGGTTTTGGTTCTTGAAAACTGTGTTTATTATTATTTTTTTAATTTATATTTTCATAATGTAAAAATATTGATCAAATTGCTCTTTTTGATAGTGTGAACTTGACCTTCAGCTCGGAAAATATTCATTCGTTAAAAGATGAATACAGGGGCTAGAAGGTTGACTCTCATATAATCGTAGACACTAACTTAATCTATACACAAATGGAGTTTTTCGTATTTGTACAATCACTCCAAGTTGAACTAAATGATTGAAAATTGGTAAGTAGATTAAGTTAGTGTCAACGTATTCCTCTTTACATGAACCAAGTATCATTTTGGTGATTTTTTATTAAAACATATTTACAAGTCAATGTACATCCAAAAATTCCATGTAGTAGAATTATACCATACAAGTCACTATCACTGAAAGCCAACAATGAACTTACATTTAGTCATAATGAAATATACAAGAAAAGGCTTTTAGTAGCCTTATTAATGTAGCCTTTTTTGATTTTTGAAGAAACACATTACTAATGATGACTTTATTTTTAATTACGTAAAATTCGGTTAACCCTATCCAAATAGCTTTAGTAAAGAATTGTAATTTTCATACAAAGATAAAAATACTGATATACAAATTTTAAATACAATCCAGTTATTCAAAGCATTAGCTGAATATTCTCTGTAATAGGTTATATTTATCATATTTTTATTCAAATAGCAAAGATCGATGGCTGTAATCAATTCATTGTAAACTTTATATTTTTAAACACACTTAAAAAAATCAAGCTGTTAGCATTCAATGCCAAAGAAACTGGAAGTTATATATTCAGATTTATTCTTAGGTAATTGGCTGGTTATTTATTATTTTAAATTACTAAATAATAATAATAGTTATAATAGTTATAATAAGATGTCAGCCTAAGTGTAAGATATTAGCCTGGTACACAACGCTTGCTTTTTTACGTATATACAAAACACAGTTTCTTATCATTCTATAGATAAGACATTTTACGTAAACGACATATTTGAATGAAATTTTTCGTATAAAGAATTCAATATCTGAATTTAATATAAACTGACCTTTACCAATATAATTCCTAGTAAAATGGGTATTTAGCATTTGTAGTAAAGAGTTGACAACTACCTAAGATATATTTTTTTAACGTTGCCTGAAGAAAAGGACGTTTAAATTATTAATATTTGATAATTTTTATTAAAGGTCCAATCTATATCAGATAATTTTGCGTCTTAAATTCAATTTTTAGAGGCAGTAGGTTCCTCGTCAATAATTATACAAAAAGTGGTTCTGTATCTTAATTTAAAAAGACCCAATTAACACTCTAACTGAATTTATTTTTGTGGCTCTTAGGTTTGGACGAATTTGAAATGTAAAAAGGTAGTTGTACTGAAAAAAAAAAAAAAAATTCTGGTAATGGCCAATTTTTTGTATATTAACTAAATGAAAAGCTTAGAATTTTCTAAGGCATACATAAAGACGATGAATCTATTTTATTTGAAAATAGTTTCAAGTAAGATATATATTTATATAATAAATTGGATTAAACTCAAGATTTGAGCTAAGACATATTTAAAAATGGTGTGATGTAAGTAACCTTTATTTTCATATTATGTTAGTTGTCTGGGTATTATAGTATTATCCTGAAATGATAATGTCAATTTAAAAATGAAAATTTCAGGATCTATAATCAAGAAATTTTTCAGGGCTTTGCAAAAACATATGACGAAACAAACGACCAAAAATTCAGATTTCAGCGGCATAGAGCAAAATGTTTACCTTCCACCCTGTGATGTAGTTACGAAGATATTTCACAAAATCAAAGTAATATTGCAAAGAATACAGTAACTCCGAACATTCGCACATTTGCTTTCCTTTTAAAACTCTATAAATTTAATTGTGTCGTATTCAACTTTTTGAAGGCCTCAACATATTCTACTGGAGAAACAATTTAACATGGCCACCGGGGTACTTTTGGTCGCTATTATCAAATTTTTTCAAAAGAGTATGGTACTATAATTTTTCTTTCATCTTAAGCCTATTATCTAAAATTGATCAATATAATTTAATTTTTAAAATACTACTGCCAACATTATCGAGGTGTAGACCTCTTATGTTACAAGGAACTTTGAACGATCTGTTATCATCGTGAAATTCGTAGCGAATTTACACAATGATCTTTACGGTAACGTGTTCTTCTGTTATTCTGATCGTGAAAGCAGAACATTTAAACCATAATATTACTAAATTTCCAATACGGGTACAAGTTAGGGTTATAAGTTGAGCTTAAGAAATAAATGTTCAATGCTAAAACTAATATTTAAACTTAATCTTACTAAAGGACGTAATTTTAGACGTAACCTTACTAATCTTATCTAGACGTTATCTAACTATTTACTATTTAATAAACGCTTAGGTAAAAATATAATTAAAAGTACTGCAGGCTGGTCTAAATTTTTGTTAGTTTTATAAGCGACCGATATAATCTAAAAAATTCAAAATATTTTTTGTCCATTCATCTTTTTCTGAATAAAATAAATAAGATAAATTACGTTGCTAAAATAATATATTATAAAATTTGATGTGAATTTTTTAATTAATACATATAATGATTTGCAACTCCTAAACTCTAAACATCCCTTCTGTCTATACAACCTTCGAATTTATGATTTTGGTGAAATTAATAGATTATTTTAAAATTTTATAAACATATTTTTAGGGTGTAGTATTTTAAGCAAACAATTATTAGAAAACTTACCTATACAATTTTAAAATAAAAGAAATAATATCAATCATTTTCATATTTTAGTAAAAAAATTTGGCCATTATTGAGTAGATGCTTTATTTTAACCTTAAAAGACTTATGATTTTTTTAAATTCAAGTTGTGAAAATTCTTATTTATAATTTAAATAGATTTCAACTTTTTTGGGCTGAACCAATATATATATACTGTGAATTGCTAGGCCATTACTAGAGCATATATCTAGATCTTTTTGCTTGGAAATGTATATATAGTACGTACCATAGACATATACTTGAGTATACAAAAATAAAGGAAATCATCTTCTCAATGGGCTGTTAAGAAATAGCTGAATGATTACAGATCCGTATGTAGATGGATTAATTTTTATCATTTTCATGATTATTTTTGTATATTATTCAAAAATAAATACATTTGTACTCATGAAAATTTCAAGACAATTTTCATGTTAAAAGCGATTTAAGTACGTCCTCTAAAATCACCCAAGAAATCCTCTTTCCTTAAAATCTTTTGGCCAGTTGAAATATGCATACTTAAAAGTATCCTATAAACAAGGAAATGTAGTTTTCCATAACTTGCGGCACTAACTTTTAAACAATTGAGTATTTAGCAAATGGTTCTTATTCTGGAAGGTGTTAGAGCGAACATTTTATTAGGTAAAAAAAGAAATTTTCTCGTGATTTGCTTTATAAATAGAAATAGAAAATAAAAATAAAAATAATTAATTAAAGTATAACAATTATATATCTATAAAAAAATAAATCAAGGAGTATTTGTTTAATTATAAAAATGAAAAATCTTAGCTAGTTTTGATTGTTTCCGATTTTTTTTTGTGACCTACGGCAAGTAAAAGATAACGAAACTACTTTTGCATTCCTGCATATTGGAAAAGTAATGGCAGAAACCCAATGAATCTCATTCATTTTCAATTTTAGTTATCGTAATTTACATTGGAATAGTATCTCAATAACTTGAGCACGTATTACTTTTGAAAACGGCCTTAACTCTGTATACAGTCTCTTACGATAATATGCCTTAAAGCAAAATATGCTTGACACTGATGATATAGCTTTTCTATCGTTGAAAGAAATCTGCGATTTATAAGGAAATATAAAGTGAAAATGTAACTTTATACGAATATAAAAAAAGGGAAAGAAACTTAAAAATCAGTAGTATAATCTGCGTACAAAAGTGTCTCTTTATAAGTTTTATAATCGCTAAAATGTGGTGTTATTTTATCCTCAAAATGAATAAAGCGTTTTAAAAAGCCTTTAAAAATTAAACAAATAACAGACACAAAAAAGGCTGAAACAAGTGACTTATAAAGTATTTGTTATTAGAACTTATTTGACTTTGACTAAAATTATCAGCTTTTATAATCCGTTAAAAAAAAGTTATTTTCATCCCAAAAGGGTTTATAGTGTTAAAAGATTTTAAAACGTTTTATATACTCCTTGAAAAAATATTCAAGAATCTTATGCATAGAAAAATTGTATATAACACTTAAACAAAATAAAATAAAACGGCACTTGAATTCTTATACCTATTTAAATATGCATGTTTTTTTAATAGAGGCATCTCAAAGAGCCCTATTAATATAGGCAATATTAAATGTTATATACATTGTATTTTTTTCAATTTTCGCGCAAAAATAACTTTAACAATAATTATCCAAATGTTATGAAATTTAGCTTGCACAATCTTGACATGAAAACGGGTAGAAAAGTATTAAGATAAATCTCAAATACAAAATAAAATTTGGTTTTATACTTTAGAATCATTTTTTCGGGGAAAACTCTACATGCCTTTCCTTTTAATGTCAAGAATGTGGTTACCAATTTTCATAACATTTGGATAATTATTTTGCAGGCTGTATTTATTGATAGAATCTGCAGAGACCTCTATCACAATCACATACCCACTTAAAAGCATTAAATTTTCGATTTTTTTATCGTTCTTCTAATGTTTTTCAGAATTAATTTTGCTTATCTATGTAAACATTTAGTCCTGGTGCCCCTCAGCATATCCAGTTATTGATAAATCTACTGCTTAAAATGTGTATATGGCTTGTTTATCGTTAGTGTAACAACATTCTTCTCTACTAAAATTTTTAAAAATAATGCGTTTTGATTTTCTAAGTTCGTAAAATTTTAAAATTTTCTATTGTCCCCACAGAAATTTTTGGAAATCTCTTTTTTTTTGTCAAAAAACATTACCATTCAAAAACTAATGCAATAACGATTTTCTCCAACGTGTTACCTTTGCACGACAATATCAAAATTGCTTTATTTTCACAAGTTGTTGGAAAATATTATCGGGCAATAGACTTCTAATTTGATTCCGTAAGGAAAAAATGGCTTTTACATTTGTTATTGAATAACCTTCTTACTACAATAACAACAAAACGGATTTCTATCAATTTGAGGACTGTGGGAACAATCGAAAATTATATGGGCACCGATAAAGAAAACACCAGACTTTTCAGAATTTTTGTATAGAAAAACGTTACACTATGTAATATACAAATTTTTAGTATTTATCAATATTCTTAATAGTATTTATCAATAACTTGATGTGATAACGGGCACTCAGCCTTTAATGTTAATACGATGATAATTTTATTTTTGTTTGTGTATTTTTTCAAAATTTTATATCTGATAAAAACCAGCTATGAAACGTTTAAACTATTTTTATCATTGATCAACTAATGAGACTCCCTAACCTTTTATGAATATTGTCTGATCTTTCAATTGGTATATTTCACTTTTTAAAATTACATTAATGAGGTACTAAAGTAAAAAAATAAATAAAAATTTATATCTCCGAGTAATTAACTGGACTACCTGACCTTTTATGACCATTTTCTTATCTGTATTTCTTTCTGGCCCTATTTGACCTTTTAAACGGTATAATTAGTTTTTCGAAATTTCTTTCGGAAGCTTCTCGGGGGTTCAGTTATCAGTTCATATCTAAAAAGACAACCATATTTATTGGTTCATGTACTATACTTTTCATTGTAGTTATACTAAACATGTGTTTATTTAATTCTAAATGAAGGTGTACATTTCAAATAACATATGTAATGAAGATATTAAAATATGATAAAGTGCGATTTATATGACCTAATAACCTTTAATCAAATTATCTGTAAAGAAAAATGAAAAGGCTGATTACTTAGCTGAGCTAAGTATCGGTAGAGTACTTTTTATATTCATTAACATTTTTTTAACAATAAATTACTTTCTAAAAAAAGAACACGATGGTATTTTATAAACGTTTACATTGTTTTTCCTATCTAGAATTTATTACATGTGCGAACATAACATATTGGGGTAGAAAACTTTCCCTGAAGTAGGAAAAACAATAGAAGGATGTATTTATGTCAATATGTATATACATATTGTAACATAAATACTGGAAAAGTATGATCATAATGTATGTCACATACGCCCAACCGTACGAATGCAATTTGTTGTGGTGTTTCGTCTTTCACAGGGTCCTAGTTCTGAAACACACGGTATATTAATGGAACAACAAAAAAAGGGAATAAAATACCAACATTTTTATTCTACATTTCCTGTGAATTAGACAACCATTTTAATACGAATGGGCAGAATCGCGTACATTGTGAGGTTGGAACGAAGAGAATCCAAAATAAAAATTTTTCGTTACTGGAGCATCGATTCCAACAACATCGGGGATAAGAACTTCTGCTCGTTAGAGTATTGGTGGCGACAATTTCATATTAAGATCTTTAGTCTCCCGGAAATAAATAATGTAATAACAATTATGCAAATAGTAAACAACGCGATTTTGTTTAACATCAATTTTAGGATTAGGTTAACTACATAAATAAACGATAGCCATTATTTATACTGCCAACAACCACAAAAAGATGTCAAAAAAATGTTTGTTATCTTATGACTTCTAACATTATAATGATTGGACTTTCAGATTAAAAATAGTAATTTTAATCTAAAGAATTATAACCTTCTTGTTTTTTAAGTTACTAATTACCAAATTCGAATTACTTCTACATAAATATATGAATAGGAAAATCATTATTACACAGTTGACTTACCGTAATAACTTAGTATGCAGTTGTATTATACTTAAGAAGTAGGTATCATACAGGCATACTTAGCATTCGTATATAATTGATATTACCAAACACATGTTATTTTAACATTTTATATAAACATTACATATAAATATTGCTTGTATACATAAATTTAACATTAAATTTTGCAAAAATAATACTGTATGACACTATAGATATACTCGTTATTCTTTACTCTTAATTTTGAATACGAGAACACAAATTTGAAGAATATAAAATAGGAGCAATAATAATAATTTTTTACTTTCTGTTTTTTTGTAAAATGCTTTATATGTTGGATGACTCTAGTTGTAGATGCTGAAATTATTTTTTTCCATTATATTGATATTGATTGAATATATTGATTAATATATTGTGCATAAATAAGTTGGTACACAACCTTTCGTCTCTTAAAAATCTTTTTCCTCTTCCATTTTTGTTCAACGTGTTATAATAATTGGACATTTAATATTTCAAACTTTCTCACTCACCAGTTTGCACTGTAGCTTGATCGAAATTATAAAATTTGAAACACCAGTTTCCCATTTGGAGTTTAATTTAAAAAAAAACTTTCTTTGATCTCTACGTTTTTTAACAGGAATCTCCTTATTAATTTTTAGCTTTGTAAGTAAGTAGTTTGGCCAAGTTAGCTTCTAGACGGAGCAGTTTCGACTCCCTTTCGTGTGTCAGTCAGTTCGTTTTCGTCTCAGCGTTGATACCTCAATCTTTTATCCGTTTATATATAGAAAAGTTATGCATGCACATATAAACACGTCATTTAATCCATTCCAATTTTTTATGAGAATTTGTAAGACGTGAGTTTGGAACTTGTAAATCTAATCGGTCTAATCGTTCGCGAGCTTTGCGCTTAGCAACTCATTTAGGAATTCGTTTATTTAAACATGAGATGTTAAAGTGTTTTATTATCTTATCAACAAAAAAAATCGCTGGATCGAATTTCCTCAAATTGGTCAAAGTTATGTCATTACGCATGGAATGAAAGTATTTTTACGTCGATATCATTAAATGTTCTCAATAGAATTGAGACTACAAATTAAAAACGCACATGCATATATACGCACACACACACACATGTATACAGAAATCTCACTAAAAACGTTGTATTTCGGTTCTAGTGATTTTGTAACGTAAAGATAAGTGAAAATTCGGTATTCGCAAAATCGGTCCCATTACAATAACTTTCTATTGGAAAGTTAACAATAAAAGTGTGACAGCAGCTTAAAATAAAATGTATGAAATATTCAAAGCATATGGAACTAAAGGATCTTATCTCTCCTTGAAGATTTCTACAGGTTATAATGACGTAAGTTAGATGCTTATCATCCACCAGACACCAAGAACAAGTAGGATCGTCTGAGATTCCCAAGTAAAAGCTTAGGATACCAAATTAACTTGAAAAACAATGATTTTAGATTAAAAAGTATGAATTAAAAGCTGAAAGAATAAAAACGTCTTACCGAAAACCTTTGACCGTGTCACATACTGCTTGATTTAATTCTTATATCGAGAGAGTGGACCCATTTATTTTCAACCTAAATCCAAAGTAGCCATGAAAACAAATTTCAAATTCAGCATGCAGTTTTAATGTATTTCATTCGTCGAACTTCTTTTTGTAAAGTCATTATTTGGTAGGCAACGACAAAAATCAAATTTACTTTTAAATAACGTTTAGGCTCCATTTCACCCAAAAACATATCTAGAACCTCGTCCAATGTAAAGTTTGGTCCCCGATTTATTTCTCATGTTAAAACAGGTGCTTCCATTAAAAATTTTCACTTTTGATGAAAGCAATTTTGTCATTATTTTTTAAGTTATTCAGGTATTCTAGTTTTTTTAACACACAATATATGTAATGTATTTGTTATAATAATCTAAGTAATATATTATGTGCTTAACTTATGATCGTTAATCTACTATTGGGTAATTTTGTTTTGTTTTTTAGGATTCTTTATCAGAAATTATATTTTAAGTTACGTTGTATACTATGCACATGAATTATAATTCTTGAAACTCGATTTATTTATGAATAATCGTGAAGATTTAAATCTTTAAATAGAAGAAAACTTAAGAATATATTATTCTTGTTATTACTGGTACCCAAATAAAATCAATTGTACATACGTTACATTCAATTTCAATATTTAGGGAAAAAGCATTGGCTAAAAATAACTGATTACCGTAAGGCAATTAATGCAGAATAGTCTCGGGAAAACACGTGACACGAACGTTGTCTTCACACTGAAAGGAGTAAAGTATATTTATTTATTGTTTAAGCTTAATTTTATTTACCAACACTATTCAAAATAGTTAGTGGTGTTCTACAGGGTCGGAAGGGTGTATGTCAGCTAGACGCGCTCAAGCGCATTGCAATTGTTTGTGATATGTATAGGCTTAAACACCAACGTAATAGGAGTCTTGCAATTCGCATGCGAAAGACTAACTAGCAGGTAATGGGTGTGTAAAACGGCAAAATATTTGCGCCTGTCTTTAATATGGTCATGTATGTAGCTAACAAGTGGAAATTATAGCTATCAGTGTTTCTAGTTTGGATACTACATATATATGATTGAATACCAGTGTTTGTACTATTTTCTATCATTAGCATTCGTAATATTATATATATATGTATATATATATATATATATATATATATATATATATATATATATATATATATATATATATATATATATATATATATATATATATGTATATATATATATATATAAAAGCTGGAATTGTAATGAATTAAACTGTTAAATATGCTAATTATACAAATGCATGAAAAAGGCAATTTACACATTTTTCCGCGGACACAATTATCAAGCGATACTGAAGTCTTCGAAGGGTACTTAATCAATTGACTCTATCTATTGCGCCATGATTTCGAATTAAGCAAAAAAGAAAAATAAAATGACATAATAATATTTCAGATTAAAATATGTATTAAAATATTTTCAAAAACTTCAAAACGGAGAACTCGAAAACCATTTACTTTCATTTTCGCTTTATATTTATCGACATTATATAAATTCAAATTTTGGCGCCACGAATGTCGTAAGTAACCCAAATATTTTTAACATTAATTTGACTATAGATTTATTGAAGAAAATAACCGATTTATCATTTTTTAACCGACTTAAAAACAGGTTTCTCAATTCTACAGCGTATAAATTTATTTTAATGTGTGTTCAGTTAAATGTGTGCACGCGGATAATTTCGTCGTTTTTAAACCGATTTTCATATATAACACTAAAAAATTAATAAATAATTTAAGAAAAGAGCCGCCCTCATAAAAATAAACTAATAAGTAAAAAAGAAAAATAAAATTTTGTTTCTTGTGACCAATTACCTTTTGAAGTGGAAGTCGATCTTATCCTTAACTAAATAATGGATTGGTTGGCGTCGACAAAGAAAAGTAATTGGTCACAAGGAAAAATTTAAAATAATTTTAAAATTTTTAGTAAATTTTTTTAAGTTGGTTTTTTTTTTTATATTACATTAAAATTATTTTTTTTCTTTAAATAATTTTAGAATTATTATATTAATTTTTTGGAATCATAATTAATTTTTGTATTAATTTTTATTATAAAGTTCGTAATGTTAGAAAATACTGATCGCATAAACAAAATTTTGATATAAGTGTTCATAGAATTACTGTACAAGAGATATCGAGATGAAATGTGAAACTCGAATCTTCCACTTGTTTAAAATTCTAAATGGCGTATTAAGACATTTACCACATTTAATTTTCTTGATTTAATTAGAATACTGATTTTAAAACTGAATAAAATTTTAAATTAGCATTCAGGTTATTTCATTGTTTTGTTGCCGGATATATCTGATAAAAGAGCGCTAAGTTTCAAAGTATACATTGTACTATTCGTATAAGTGAAAAAATCTGACAAATTTAAATACACCAACTTAAAGTAGTATCCTAGGTAATAACCTCAATATGCTTGAAGTGAGTAAGAAAGGAGGAGGGTTCTCAATTAGGCAATATCTCCTTCCACAGTTACATCATAATCCTTTGAACAATTATAAGAATCTGTTGGTATTTGATTGAAACATTATAATCTTCACAAAACTTTTAGGTATAAAAAAAACTATTTGAAGATACACATTACAAATTTTAATAAAAATATAACATTGTTTTTCCTTAATATTATTAAGTATCAAACCATTTTTATTTTGTTACAGAAAAAAACGGAAACAACAAGAAAAAAATATACAAATATAACAGTTATAACACTCAATGTCGAGTCAGTCGGGTCTGTCCTGTATAAGTGTATGTATTAATGTTTGTGGTGCGGTGGTGACTGGTGGTTACAGTGTGGAATGGTTTAAGTACGACGGCCTGTCGTCAGTACTCCATGTGCTTCGTTCAGTAGTTATTCTATTTTTAGTGTTCATTATGAATCAAATGATAAAATTGTTGACAACATGGAAGAATAAACATCAAAAACAAATTACATAAAATTAAACGTAAAATAATTAATAATATAAATAAGAAAGTTAGTATTATTATATTAAAAAAACAAACTGTAACCAATAATGTTCAATAAATAAATAATAAGTAAAAAAACTGTGATCACTACATTAAAATAATTCCAAAGATTAAAATAAAAATGAATTTGTAATTAAAAATCTTATTTATTAAATATTTTCTAATTAACGTGTTTTAAGTAATTATAAAAATATGACGTTTTTAAATCGAAGTGAATATGAAGTGCAAATGGATGGAGATTTACATCAGGAATTATTTCCTGGTTATCCACAAACATTGTTACGTTTTGCAGCGTTTTGTTGCATTGCGTTTATGTTTATTGGAATACCAGGAAATTTAATTACGATTATTGCATTGTTTAAATACAAAAAAGTAAGTAGTAAAATACAAGCAATTTTAATTAAAACTGAATTTAAGATTTAAAACTATTTAACAAAAAGTAATTTTACATTATTATTAAAATAATTACTTAAATTTATATATGAATATTTTCTGTTGTTACATTTGTGCTTTTAAAGTTATTTTAATATTTGTTAAAAAAATATTGCCAAATTTCAAATAAAAGGTCCTTTTGAATTATCTTTACTTAAAATGTAATTAGTTATTAATATTTTCTATTGTTTAAATATTAATGAGCTTTATATAACTATTATTTTTAAAAGCGGTTTATATAAATATTTTTAACAGCTTTATTTAACTTGTATTGTATGTATATTTGGGATCTCATCTTGCAAACTGTATTCGAATCACTAAATTTTATCTTATGTAGTTGAATGTTTACATTTTGGTTCAGTTCCGATGGCAACGCATTAAAATGGTAAGCATGATTTGAATAGCCACTCTTGGGGGAATGCTCCAAATATACCACGTTGTATGCAATCAAGGAGGATGCAGTTTGTTCCAATCAATGTAAAATGTTAAATATAAAAAATTTTAACCATGTGATCTTTTGCACTCGATGTGAAACGATTAAGAATAATCTATGTAAAAAATTTGTTTACTTTTACCTCTTCGATTAAAAGTTCAAAAAATAGCAACTTTTTCGTTGAAAGCCAGTAAGATGCTATTTTTTAGCAATTGACGGGAAATGATAAATGGGAATCATTGATAAAGAATTTTCAATTTTCTCGTATAAATTACTCAAGAAATACTTATCCCAATGTTATAAAATTTGGTATGTATAGTTTTGACATAAAAATGAGCTTCGAAGAGTTTTTTTTTTTTTTTTTTTTTTTTTTTATATTTAATTAAACTGATTTTTATGAATAAAATTTTTTTTGGGAAAACTCTTCGAAATGTCCTTCGTTCTTATGTCAAAATTGTGCATATCAAATTTTATAACATTTGTATTGTTAATTTTTGAGTTATATTATGCGTAAAAATAAGAAAAAAAAAACAATGTGTATTACATTAAAATTTGACTTTAATAGAGCCTGTGGAGGTCTCTATCCAAAAGAAATTAAAATTAAAAAAAAACCAAATTAAAATCATATATACCAAGTTTTGTTTTATCTAAAACAAACAATAAAAGAACGTGTGTGTGTCACTCTAAAATGAATGTATGGTGATAATGTAGTAAGCTTAAATCTCCTTAAAAGGTTTACCAATAATAATTCTTTAAAATTGATACAGCTAATATTTTTGTCATATTTTTTGAACTAATCATATAACGTTTTTTAATGTTTAGTGCAAATATAAAAGGACATTCTTATACAAAAAAAAAATCTATTAAAATTCTCACTAGAGCTTTTTATCAAAATTCAAAATTGCTCACATTTTAATAAAGTTTTTAACAAATAACTTTGAGTTTCAATCTATATAAGTTTACTATCGCCGCTACTACGGCTTTATATGACTATGCATGGATATTACTAAGTTAACCAAAAACTTTATGCCCTTCTGTTGAATCTGTGAGAGTTATAACTGGAATTAAAAATATATTGAAATTAAATAAAAATGGAAAAAACAAATTTTGAACCTCGTTTTCTTCGTTTTGGAGATCGAATAACAACTTGTAAACTTGTACTTGTATTGTTCGTCTGCAATATAACAGTTACCTTTGTTAAAGTTTAAAGCTATCTGACTTTGCTGTTTGAACTGTACCTCGATCGATAAATAAAAATTGAAATAACCACGTTTACGCTTTGGCCGTTCAATTTCAAAATATTTTTTCATTTTGTTCAAAATATCGGGGTTTCTGATTTAGCAGTTTGTACCGTTGATGGATCTATTAAAATTAAAACCGTCCTCATCGCTAATGTCATATACAAACTCCCATTAAAAATTTGAAGCTTCTACAATATAGACTTTGTTTACCAAAAATTCTAAGATATTTTATTGATTGTTGTTTATGATATTCAAACTTTAATATAATTATTCAACTTACGAACGAAGTGAGCGTTTCTGCCGAATGCCTGTCACTCTTTATCGAACAAAAAACACTGGACTTTGTTGAGGTCAAAGGTTCAGGATAGCTGTTATGCCTTACAAGTGAAGACAGATTTTATTCGTTTTCGTGCTTATTCAATACTGACTACTTTTTCCTTTGTCTCACTTTTTTTTTCATCAGGGTGGATCGCTGTGAACGTTGGTGACGGAATGTGAAAATAACAATACACAAAAAATATTAATTGTTTCAAATTATTTTAACTTTTATTTTATATTATTTCATATACAAAGAATTCTGAAAATATTCGTTAACAGTCTTAATCTCTTAGTGCAATAGAGTTTACAATGTTTTTTGTCATTCCATCTTTAGCTAATACAATCAGGATGCTAGGCACCGGAATGACTGAGTAAAAAATGTTCGATTTTCCCGTTGGCGTTGTTGTACATTTACTCTCAGTCTGTTAAATGTGAGTCGGCGTGATAGTCTTTTTTCTAATCTTCTTTCTTCATTTCACTCAGCTCGTACATCTTCTGATTCTACTTGATGCAATCGCGCCATTCTTTCATGTGCTTCAGCATTACCTTGCTGGATTTGTTCTGCGTTTCTTTCGGGTCTTGCATTCTGCATAACTGTAGCGTTACGAGTTTTTTACTCCCAACGATACTTAATTTGATCCGCATTATTATTCAAATTATCAGCGTTTTCGTTTTAAATTTCGTTTATGTTTTCGATCAAATATTCATTAAAAATTAATGTAATACAATAAACACCAAATAAGTATTTGCTATGTTAGCTAAATTTATTGATAACAGCAAAAATTGAAATATATATTAAGACGCATTTAAAGTGATTATTCAAGGAATGTTTAGTTCAAGATGTAGATTCAGTAACGAATATTGTGTAATATCTAAAAGTTGTGATTGTAAACATTTTAGAAAATTATTACTAAGATTTTTGAATTATATATTATTACAAAAAATTAATTTTTTTTTTTTTTAATTTTTATAATAATACTGTCACTTATTGACTATTTAAATTTGCAAAATACAAGGCCTCTTTGATATATTGTAAAATTTTTCTTCAAAAACTAATTAACATTTTAAATGAAACTGAAGAGTATGAAATACCTACGTATATTTTATTTTTATGGTTGTAGGATAAAGAGAAATTCAGCCGAGATACTTATCAAAGGCTCTCTGTATGTGTTATTATTTATCAAATAAACCTTTGTTGATTTTACAATGAAGAAAACCTAAAAAATAATACGTTTAGTGAAAATAAAAATAAAAATGAGTAACAACAATTAAGGTCGAAAACTAAAAATAAATTTTATAAAGTAACATTGTAAAATATATGCGCTATTGTAGAAAGTCGAACCGACGTTGGCAGACAAAATATTACAAAATTATTATATCAGGGGTCGTACAATTATTGTAATTTTAGTAAATTTATTGTTCACTAAAATTTCATATATAATTCTTTTAATGCCTTTGTTATTAAGATAATTTGTGTAGTGTGTAGATATTACACCATATTTATTTCTGAAATTATTGGTTTTCAATTTAATTCTAATATTACAATATGAAAGATTAAATTTATTGTTTTATCAGAAAATAACATTTTTCTGGATAAAACAACACAGATTCCGCAAAAAATATTTAAAAATTCTAAAAATTTTCGTTTTTATTTGGAATATATAATCACAGAACGATGTGATATTGTTCTTTGAACACCAAAATGGTAAATTTATTTCAAATTGTTTACTTATGTTAATTACACCATTTCTGTAACTCTGTTATCAATAACAATACAAATCTTATGGATCGAAAATGGAATATAAATCGTTTTTATTCACACAAAAATAAAACTATAATGCTCGTTATTTGTTTAATAAATATGTTTATTATACGATATTATATTTATAGCCTACCTCCATATAAGGACATATTTAAGAAATATATAATATACGACTAGTATATTAAATCTCTTTGAGCACTGTAGCTATGGATTGATAAATGATTTTAAAATGGCTAATGAACAACAAATAATAGACAATTTTTAATTAAATTTAGTTTGTAAATGACAATTTGCTACTGGTAGTTTATTAAACAATTGAAAATTATGATATACTCTTTTCTGGCAATTATTGTTTCTACTTTAGCCTCTAACCTGTAGTTTCAACAAATTTAGTATAAAGTTTAAAAACAGAAAATTGCTGATATTGAAAAAACAAACAAACAAAAATCGTTTAATTATCTATGTTTGAAAATATGTTTTGTTTCTATAAAATTAATAAGTTACAGAAGACCTTTTCGAAAAAACATATAATATGTTTAGAAATTGTTTGATTATATCGAAAAACGACATATTAATATTACTAGTTTTTTAATTTTTTATAATTATTAATATAAATAAAATGTACGGAATTCGTAGAGCATTATATGTATTTTTTATTTAAATTAGCTGAAGAAGATAAACGACTATAAATTCATTTCTATATATCAGAACATTATTTCTATATATTATCGAGTGCACGGAAGTCTTTATTTAGATGATTTAAAATTAATTGCTATCAAACTGAAAGTTTCATTATTTGAATTTCCAAAAAGTAGTATTTTAGTATTTACTGCACAAAATATAACAACATAATAAACCGTTACAGGTTGGTGCATAGAAATGTCTTTGTTTAATGGTTATTTTTTTCGTTGTTTTACTTTTAACATACACTATAGTATGACAGTCCATTGAAAATATACTTGTTAGCCTGTCTCTTGCTCCCTTGCTGTTTATATGATATATATGTTTCTTTTTAATTGTAAAAATTCCATTGTAAAATGTTTTTTCAAGTTTTCGCATGGTTTGAATGAAAAATGTATAGTTTTTGGAATTTCCCTATAAATTTGACATAATTTGGAATATATAACAAATACGAGAATATATATATGTATATATTAGATTCGTATTTATATTTCGATTGATGTTTTATTATTTATAACTAAAATAATGTTTTGAGAAATTTTCAAAATGGAGCATACTTTTAAATCGAAACTACAAAATATATATGGCTGCCAAATTAAAAAAAAAAAAAAACTTTTTGAAAGTTTTGATCGCTTCTAATTCTTATATAATCGATTAAATAAAAGTAAAAAAAAAATGTTTTAAGTTAATTTTAAATATCTCAAATCGTGTAAACCCATTTAAATAATTTATTTATACATTATTCGTGATTCAAGGTATTTAATTAGTTTGATTAAATATAATACTTAAAATCGAACATATTTTGTGAATTTTAATTTATCAATATAGTGCAAAGCAATGGTGAAAAATGGTTAAAAAAACATTTATGAAATTTAAAAGCAAAAAATATTGAAGGCCGTAAAAAATATGTCTTTAAGTAATAAATGAATATTTTTTTAAAGAATTATTGTTTGGATCTCAAAACCTGAAGCCTTTCTGATTTATATTCATTGCATTATTTTTAATATTTTAGTTGGTGTTTTAGTGTTTAGTTATATTTTAGTTAAGAAAGTAAATGAGTACAAACTTCAATAAGTGGGTTTTTCTTCCCTGAGTATACTGATCCCTATATATGTATGATATGATGTATAATTCGTTTATTAAATTTAATTAAAGTAATTAGGAATCATTAGATAGAAAAACCTTTAAATGGAATTCTCATCTCCAACTACGTTTATCAGAAAATATTGTGTTTAAGAACCAATTAAATTAATTGGAACCATTTTAGAAATTTGAATTTCACAAAATTTTTAGGTTTATATGTACTTAATCAAATTAATAACGAATCATGAAGGAAAAAAACGTTACGGCCTGTTTGAAGAGTTCCGATTTATAGGTTTGCGATATTTTAGAATTTTGAAATACACAAAATATAGTCGTTTTTATATATTTAATCAAATAAAATAAAACTAACGAGGGAGCTAAACATTTAAAGAGTTTTTTTTTTTTTAAATTTGACTGCTAGCTATGAACCCAATCTTAGTGTCCCGTTGTGGTAAAAGTACCTATAAAATTGCCTGCACTATTTTAAAAACCTAGAATGTACAGAATATGTCCTTTAAGATATACTGAATGGAAATCAATAAGAATTGTGAGGGGGTAAAACCGTTCAGTTAACTTTACATAGCTTTAAACTTTGCTAAACCTTATATTATATGTTAGAAAATCGGTGAAGATGGGTTTCAAAATTCAGGCAAACTAATAATTGTAATTCACTGTTATTTAATTATGTTATTTCATAAAAATTTCTTTGAATAAAATTTATGTATTTTTTTTTTATGAATATAACTGGGACGAATAGCATTCTATGGAAAATAATATACTAGACGTCTGTATAATTATACAACGGCAGTTAAGATAATACTTATAAAACGGAAACCAGCTGCAAAATTCAATCTCCTCTTATGTATCGCAAAACTCACTGTACATAAAAAAAAAAAAAACTTTTTTTTTATAATTATTAATTATTCTATTTATTTTAATTTTATTTTTAATAAAAATGAACCATAATTTTATTTTTAATAGAAATGAACCATAATTAAAATAAATAGAATAATTAATAATTATAGTAAAAAGTTTTTTTTTTTATGTACAGTGAGTTTTGTGATACATAATAGGAGATTGAAGTTTGCAGCTGGTTTCCGTACGAATAAACGGAAAATGGCTACTTTTGTTTATGCTGTAGTATAAATAAAATTATTCAAGCATTATTTTCTTATAAAAAAATTGATTTATATTATCTTGTGATATAAAAATATTTAAAAAAATATAATTATGTTTACAAATAATTAATATTAAGTTGATTTAATTTGAACAAACCTAAGCGCAGAACTGCAGTTATAAATTAATCTGAGCGCCCTCGCAAAATGTAAGGTGCATGTATGCATATATTTGAAATCAATTAATATGCATTTGATGTATTTTCGATTATCTTAAAGCGCTATAACAAAATTATTGTGAAATAAAATAAATGTTTTTCAAAATTTTTTTGAAACAAAATTATTAGGTACTTATTTTTTAATACTGGCTGTAATATTTATGTAACTCAGCATTTAAATTGCTGTAGATATAGCATTTTTTGTATAGTTTTTAATTCCTTACTTTAAAAGTACCAATTTTTTAGTGTTTATATATTACTGTTTCCCTCTTTCAGAACTATTAAAAACTAAGTAACTGAGTTAAGACCCACAATAAAATTTTCATGTTAGAACAACTTAATATTAAATAAGATTCAGGTAAAAAGAACAATACGTCCGATTAACTTATTTTTTACGTACAAATTACAGGTCCTATTTATAAATAAATGAGTTAAAATGTACTGATTGTTCTTCTTACTTAAATCTTGATGAGTATTTTATAATAGTACAACAAAAAATGGTTGGTATATTAATATCACCCTTGAAATTTTCCGCATCTTGGGAGTTAAAAGTGTAGGTAGTATTTGATAAACCACTCTGAATATATTTTAGCTGTGATAACTTGCGAATAAATCAACCGATTCTGGTTACCACCGAACTTTACAATTATATTTGCATGCCATAATTAGTTAATAATAAATTAGTAAATTGTTGACTGTATTACTGAAGGCTATATCCTATTTAAATTAGTACGAAAATTTGGTTATTGAAAAACAATAAATTCTTCTTATCCAAATAAGGTAATTTGAACGTTTCTTGATTCTCAAAAATTAAAATTTTTATCAAATATTCCTCTAATAATTTTTAAATACCATATCTCACGAATGAATTAACTGAATTTTGATAAGATATGAAGTATCTAAGGTAATTCTTGCATAAAATGTCGTTTAAATTCGAAAAAAATCGTTGTTTAAAGAATAAAAATTATTTCAATTTTTTACTGTTTTACTATATTAATTACTTTTAATGTTTTACAAATTACAGAAGCTATGTTTTAAGCTTCGTGTACTTCGTCTGGTGTAAATTGGGTATCATGACGGAATGGAGGCATTACAAATATTTTTGTGTTCAATTCTGGTTTATATTTGGGGAAAACCATAACAACGTCACCATCTTCAATAAAATGTAGATAAATAAAAATATAATTGTAGGTACTTAAATCATCGCTTCCACGCCCACAATAACATTTTGAAATGACGCTTACGAATCCACTGGGCGTACGTCTTACATATTTTAGTAAATGTAGTTTCACTCTGCGTTTCGTGGAAGTTAGCCCTCTATATTTAAGTTTCGCAAAGGGATCGTCAATAAATAATTTAATAAATAAATAATTAATTTCTGACACACTGAAAGGTTATAAAAAATCAATAAATTAGAAGAATCCTTAAGAAGTATGATTTAACTTTTATAGACGCCCGCGGTCTTTATTTTTTATTTATGATACTTAATTTTTTTTTTATAAATAAAAATTTTAGAAAAACTGATTTAAAACAAAAGATACTATAAACAAAATTTAAGTTCATGGTTTTTTAACTGATGGACTATAGTGGGGAAATATCGAAAAACGTTTTTTATCAACATGGCTATAATATACAACGTCATAACATAAATTCACAAAAAAAAAACAAAAAAAATTCCAATTGCAAAAAATACACGCCTGTTTTGATTTCCTTTCTTCGAGTAAAGTCCAATCAAAAATAGGAAATTAGAATTCCCCAAGACATAACTTATCACAACGTATGAAAAATTTCAAATTTATAACTGAATGTATTCTAATAAAATCAGAAGAAATATATGTAAATGTAAAAGTAAGGCTGGTTTTCATTATAAATAAGAACTCTGAATAATGCTTTTATGTCTAGAAGTAAATTGACAAGAATTCCAAATATTATAAAGCTTAAACCAGTTAAATTGGACGAAGATTCATTAACACTTATTGAATTAAGCCAATGAAAACCTTAAAAATTAGTTAAGATTTCTGAATCTATCGCATCACAAGCAAATTTTGACTACATATTTCAAATATACTATTCCCTCCCTCCACACGTTTTGTTCAGTATTTTTGACAGAAATATTACTTTGTACTGTTGTAGTGTTAACTCCATTAATGGAATAAATATTACAAAATAAATAAGAAAAATGATCATCCAAATTACCGACTTGCTATATTCCGACTAGCTACGACCTGCTTCTTCAATTACTTCAAATTGAAGTTAATTTTTTTCTTCTTACCTATTTGATTTGGATTTTTTCCTAATTTGATTGTCTTTTAATCGTTCAAATGATACGTCAAACACGCTGTGCTCACAAAAGGGTTTCAACCCCTTGACTCCCGAGCCAGTCATGCGGCCTTGGCTGCGAGTCGCAGAAATGTAATATGTTAAATTATATTTTCAGTACGAGTACAGGCTGGAAAAAAAAATATATATCTTCATTTATATAACTAATAAATTTTATGCTGTAACATAATAATATTGCATTTTTATTATGATGATACATAATTATATTGCATTTGATTATGGTGGTGCATAAATAAAATTGACTAATAAAATTTAATCTTTTATAAAAAGTTGTCAGATATTTATTATTTTATGTAAAAATATCTCGCGAATAAACAGTAATTATATATAATAAAATGATTGTAATTAAAATTATGTACATAATAAAAATGTCATAATAAAAATTATGTTCATAATCGAAATGCTGGAATTGAAATTATTACTGTTATAGAATTGATAAGTTAAATAAGTTAAATTTATGTTCCTACATAAAAACTATCCTCCATTTATGAAAATGTAAAAATTATTTTTGTTTCGTATTCTTATTTTTATGGTAAACAAGTCGTCTTACAATTATTTTTCATAATAATTCAATATTTATGTAACAGAAGTTTGGCGCGATCCATGGCGCGCACGCCACTTATAAATTTAGTCAAATAGAAGAGACTTAGGCAAAACATTTTAGTAAAGGATTTAGATATAAAAATGCTACTTGTTTTCAATAGAATACATATTCAGATATCATTTAAAACAAAAATACGTTAATAAAAATTAATTAAATTATACCCGACTTCATTATAAAATAACCTACCACCACCTACCCTTCAAAAAAGTGTTTCAGTTTTATATTCGTAACAAAGAAAAACAGATAAAAGTAGTATAGATTTTTTGAAGTTAATTTTTTTGGTCAAATGGCCTATGACCCCGCGAATTATTATTGGATTATGCAATTAACATGAACTGGCGTTGATTCAAACCATTTTCGTAAAATTTTCTTTGTCGGAAAACTTTCTATAACCACCCAAAAAATTGAATTTTTAAACTATTTATATTTTAGGTAAAATGACTTGTGACCCCTCAAATTATGATCAAAGTACTCGTTTAAAATCAAAAAACGCTAGTAAAAACCATTTTATCGAATTTCACCCCATCGGGAAATCGTCTATAACCCACCCTCAAATACAACTTTTTTTAGAAAATAATTTTTTCGGCTTAAATGGCCTATGACCCCGCGAATTATTATTGGATTATGCAATTAACATGAACGGGCGTTGATTCAAACCATTTTCGTAAAATTTTCTTTGTCGGAAAACTTTCTATAACAAACCTAAAAATTGAATTTTTTGACTATTAATATTTAAGGTAAAATGACTTGTGACCCCTCAAATTATGATCAAAATATTCGTTTTAGTTCAAAAAACGCTATTAAAAACCATTTTATTGAATTTTACCCCATCGGGAAATCATCTATTACCCTCCACCCACCAATACAACTTTTATTAGAAAATAATTTTTTCGGTTTAAATGGCCTATGACCCCGCGAATTATTATTGGATTATGTAATTAACATGAACTGGCGTTGAAACAAACCAATTTCATAAAATTTTCTTTGTCGGAAAACTTTTTATAACCACCCAAAAAATTGAATTTTTTGACTATTAATATTAAAGGTAAAATGACATGTGACCCCTCAAATTATGATCAAAATACTCGTTTAAGATCAAAAAACGCTAGTAAAAACCATTTTATCGAATTTCACCCCATCGGGAAATCGTCTATAACCCACCCTCAAATACAACTTTTTTTAGAAAATAATTTTTTCGGCTTAAATGGCCTATGACCCCGCGAATTATTATTGGATTATGCAATTAACATGAACGGGCGTTGATTCAAACCATTTTCATAAAATTTTCTTTGTCGGAAAACTTTCTATAACAACCCAAAAAATTGAATTTTTTAACTATTATTATTAAAGTTAAAATGACTTGTGACCCCTCAAATTATGATCAAAGTACTCGTTCAAGATCAAAAAACGCTAGTAAAAACCATTTTAATGAATTTCACCCCATCGGGAAATCGTCTATTACCCACCCACCAATACAAGTTTTTTTAAAAATAATTTTTTCGGCTTAAATGGCTTAAATGGATTATGCAATTAACATGAACTGGCGTTGAAACAAACCAATTTCGTAAAATTTTCTTTGTCGGAAAACTTTCTATAACCACCCAAAAAATTGAATTTTTAAACTATTTATATTTCAGGTAAAATGACTTGTGACCCCTCAAATTATGATCAAAATACTCGTTTAAGATCAAAAAACGGTAGTAAAAACCATTTTATCGAATTTCACCCCATCGGGAAATCGTCTATAACCCACCCTCAAATACAACTTTTTTTTAAAATAATTTTTTCGGCTTAAATGGCCTATGACCCGGCGAATTATTATTGGATTATGCAATTAACATGAACTGGCGTTGAAACAAACCAATTTCGTAAAATTTTCTTTGTCGGAAAACTTTCTATAACCACCCAAAAAATTGAATTTTTTGACTATTAATATTAAAGGTAAAATCACTTGTGACCCCTCAAATTATAATCAAAATATTCGTTTTAGATCAAAAAACGCTATTTAAAACCATTTTATTGAATTTCACCTCATCGGGAAATCATCTTTTACCCCCCACCCACCAATACAACTTTTATTAGAAAATAATTTTTTCGGTTTAAATGGCCTATGACCCCGCGAATTATTATTGGTTTATGTTATTAACATGAACGGGCGTTGATTCAAACCATTTTCGTAAAATTTTCTTTGTCGGAAAACGTTTACATGCATTTTTTACTCCATTTTTACTATATGACAAATTTTCAAAGATTTTCTTGGGTATGTTCCTCCGGATAATATGACTAACTGAAAATTTTTTTTCTGACTAATAAGACCCAAAAACCCAATTCAATTATAAGACCTAAAAATCTTATTCAATTTTTTAAAACAATTTTTTGTCGATAACCTTAATAAATAACTATTTTTCAAAGTTTTAAACGGGATAATTGATGCTTCTCAAATTTGAACATTGGTATTTCCAGTAATGAAATGATGAAAATGATTTATACTAAATTATTTTGTTATAAAATCATATATCTGATCATATAGCGGGAAAATAAGTTTTAAATGATGTTATGATGAAAAATTATTGATATCAACTTGTTTTGGATCATAGGCCATTTTAGAAGAAAAAATGATTTTCTGAAAAAATTTTTGATCTCAGATGATTATTTTTATCATCATTTAAGGGGTCACAAGTTTTGTTTACCATAAAAAAAAAAGTGAAAAATTTTCGATTTTAAGGGTTGTTATAGAAAGTTTCCGACAAAGAAAATTTTACGAAATTGGTTTGTTTCTTTAAACGCCAGTTCATGTTAATTGCATAATGCAATAATAATTCGAGGGGTCATAGGCCATTTAAGCCGAAAAAATTATTTTCTAAAAAAAGTTGTATTGGTGGGTGGGGGGTAAAAGATGATTTCCCGATGGGGTGAAATTCAATAAAATGGTTTTAAATAGCGTTTTTTGATCTAAAACGAATATTTTGATCATAATTTGAGGGGTCACAAGTCATTTTACCTTTAATATTTATAGTCAAAAAATTCAATTTTTTGGGTGGTTATAGAAAGTTTTCCGACAAAGAAAATTTAACGAAATTGGTTTGTTTCAACGCCAGTTCATGTTAATTGCATAATCCAATAATAATTCGCGGGGTCATAGGCCATTTAAGCCGAAAAAATTATTTTTTAAAAAAAGTTGTATTTGAGGGTGGGTTATAGACGATTTCCCGATGGGGTGAAATTCGATAAAATGGTTTTTACTAGCGTTTTTTGATCTTAAACGAGTATTTTGATCATAATTTGAGGGGTCACAAGTCATTTTACCTGAAATATAAATAGTTTTAAAATTCAATTTTTTGGGTGGTTATAGAAAGTTTTCCGACAAAGACAATTTTACGAAAATGGTTTGAATCAACGCCCGTTCATGTTAATTACATAATCCAATAATAATTCGCGGAGTCATAGGCCATTTAAACCGAAAAAATTATTTTCTAATAAAAGTTGTATTTGTGGGTGGGGGGTAAAAGATGATTTCCCGATGGGGTGAAATTCAATAAAATGGTTTTTAACAGCGTTTTTTGATCTAAAACGAATATTTTGATCATAATTTGAGGGGTCACAAGTCATTTTACCTTTAATATTAATAGTCAAAAAATTCAATTTTTTGGGTGGTTATAGAAAGTTTTCCGACAAAGAAAATTTTACGAAATTGGTTTGTTTCAACGCCAGTTCATGTTAATTGCATAATCCAATAATAATTCGCGGGGTCATAGGCCATTTACGCCGAAAAAATTATTTTTAAAAAAAAGTTGTATTTGAGGGTGGGTTATAAACGATTTTCCGATGGGGTGAAATTCGATAAAATGGTTTTTACTACCATTTTTTGATCTAAAACGAGTATTTTGATCATAATTTGAGGGGTCACAAGTCATTTTACCTAAAATATAAATAGTTTAAAAATTCAATTTTTAGGTTTGTTATAGAAAGTTTTCCGACAAAGAAAATTTTACGAAAATGGTTTGAATCAACGCCCGTTCATGTTAATTGCATAATCCAATAATAATTCGCGGGGTCATAGGCCATTTAAGCCGAAAAAATTATTTTTAAAAAAACTTGTATTGGTGGGTGGGTAATAGACGATTTCCCGATGGGGTGAAATTCGTTAAAATGGTTTTTACTAGCGTTTTTTGATCTTGAACGAGTACTTTGATCATAATTTGAGGGGTCACAAGTCATTTTACCTTTAATATTAATAGTAAAAAAATTCAATTTTTTGGGTGGTTATAGAAAGTTTTCCGACAAAGAAAATTTTACGAAATTGGTTTGTTTCAACGCCAGTTCATGTTAATTGCATAATCCAATAATAATTCGCGGGGTCATAGGCCATTTAAGCCGAAAAAATTATTTTCTAAAAAAAGTTGTATTTGAGGGTGGGTTATAGACGATTTCCCGATGGGGTGAAATTCGATAAAATGGTTTTTACTAGCGTTTTTTGATCTTAAACGAGTATTTTGATCATAATTTGAGGGGTCACAAGTCATTTTACCTTTAATATTAATAGTCAAAAAATTCAATTTTTTGGGTGGTTATAGAAAGTTTTCCGACAAAGAAAATTTTACGAAATTGGTTTGTTTCAACGCCAGTTCATGTTAATTGCATAATCCAATAATAATTCGCGGGGTCATAGGCCATTTAAGCCGAAAAAATTATTTTCTAAAAAAAGTTGTATTTGAGGGTGGGTTATGGACGATTTCCCGATGGGGTGAAATTCGATAAAATGGTTTTTACTAGCGTTTTTTGATTTTAAACGAGTACTTTGATCATAATTTGAGGGGTCACAAGTCATTTTACCTAAAATATAAATAGTTTAAAAATTCAATTTTTTGGGTGGTTATAGAAAGTTTTCCGACAAAGAAAATTTTACGAAAATGGTTTGAATCAACGCCAGTTCATGTTAATTGCATAATCCAATAATAATTCGCGGGGTCATAGGCCATTTGACCAAAAAAATTAACTTCAAAAAATCTATACTACTTTTATCTGTTTTTCTTTGTTACGAATATAAAACTGAAACACTTTTTTGAAGGGTAGGTGGTGGTAGGTTATTTTATAATGAAGTCGGGTATAATTTAATTAATTTTTATTAACGTATTTTTGTTTTAAATGATATCTGAATATGTATTCTATTGAAAACAAGTAGCATTTTTATATCTAAATCCTTTACTAAAATGTTTTGCCTAAGTCTCTTCTATTTGATTAAATTTATAAGTGGCGTGCGCGCCATGGATCGCGCCAAACTTCTGTTACATCCAATATTTATATTATTTAAGTGAAATTTTTTATGGGACACTATAGTTTTTTCTCATAAGGGTAAACTAAAAATCTTAACAATCCATCATTATCCTTTTTAACTATTTTATATATATATATATATATATATATATATATATATATATATATATATATATATATATATATATATATATATATATATATATATATATATATATATATATATATATATATATATATATATATATATATATATATATATATATATATATATATATATATATATATATATATATATATATATATATATATATATATATACATAATTAAATTCAAATCGACATTTATTACATGGAAAATAAAACCTTATTAGACCCCACACCGCATGCAAACATATGGGTATTTATTAACTTAATATCGACATTAATATGGAATGTATATGGACGTTTTATTATTTTGTTATTATTATTTTTAAGTTTTTTATTTAACATATATAAAACGTACTCGTTCTATTAACAAATTTGTATAACTGCAATCTTGTGTGTTGTACGAAGTTCAACACAAAGAAATTTGAAATGAAATTTAGAACGTTTATAACATGCATTGTTGTCAGACATGTTTGATTCATTCATATATTATTTTGAAAATTTTATAACAACAAATGAATCATTGTGCTAATTTCTTTATTTTATCCTTCAATTTCATGTATGATCATACCTTTCTTTAAATGGTTTTTTATTTATTTATTTTATTTTTTTCATGTAAATTTGATGTTGTTTATTAAATAAAAGATTTGGTCCACTAAATTTTAGTAGACTGGTCCAGAGTTTTAAGATCAATATCTAGATTAACAAGACAAATAAATCTCAGTTTATCAGATAGAGGCTTTGAAACTAGCGTCGTTTATTAATTCTTTTTTGTAATTAATTATTATTACATGAGAATGAATGGGCAAAAATTGATGGGAATTGTGTGTTTAGATGTTTATCTTATTTAACTTTTTCAATTCAAGAATGTCATATTATTCGATTAATAATAGTGAAGTTGATGTTAAATGTCCCCTAGCTAGAAGCAACACGAGAATAAGGTGTCGGTTATTGATAGGTGTGCTGTTTACTACAACTACAAATCGATTATCTATAATTATTATATCCATATATATTTACCCAAAATAAAAAATGGATGATATTAGAGTTTATCAAATGGATCATATTGTAGAGTTTATTAACAAATTATTATTTTATACTGCACCACATTAATCCGTAGCTGAATTAGAAAAATATAAGATTCAAGATTCCAATGATCTTAGTTGGAGACTTAAATATAAATTTTATTGATTAGTAGTATAGATCCGCTTACTTCATTTTTATATCGTAAACTGCTATTGAAAACAATGATATTTGTAAGCCACAAATGCGCCATGGAACTAGCTTAGATTTTAACTGGAACTAACTTGGACTGTTTTTTTTTAAGACAATTACATTTATTAAGAACTGAAGTACTTGCATTCTATAAATTGGTTTGCAAACCATCACCAAATTAGAAATTAGATGATTACCTACCTTGTAGTCGAAATACGTATTTATAAAATACAAAATATTTTCGATTTAGGAAATTGGGGAAAAATCGCAATTTATTTGAAAAATCTTAGAGTTGACTTTAATAATACTCAAATTTGTATCCTACTCTAGCTGATATTACTCACCTTATTTATAAGTAAACATTTTATCCTAAAAAAAATGACCTCAAAAAATGAATTATTTGAATTGATTTTTTGTAACGAAAAATGATAATTTTTTAAGTAGAGAGTTTTAATTTGTGGAAATCCATTATTATAATTTCAATATAAATGAGTATTTCAAATATTTTTTGTTGCTAATCGAGTTTTTTTATATTATTATAATAATATGTTATATGTTTCGGATGTTCAATTCATTTTCAAACTTATATTCATGCAAACTAAATATTTATATACTTATTTTTATTGAAGTTATAAGAATGATTATTTTTATTGAAACATTTTTTATTTATTTACTTTTTAATTTTATATTTTTCTAATGGATAGTTATTGTAATGGGGCCGATTTTGTTAATCCCTTATTTTGACATATGTTTTCGTTTCAAGATGTCTAGAAACTAAATACCACGTTTTAAGAGAATTGTCTTTATGTGTATACGTTTGGAATTTTTCGCCCCGATTATTTCGAAAAAAATAATGACATCGTCGTGGAACTACCTTCATTCGATGTCTAATTGCTTAGTTTTTAAAAGGAACTGAAAGATTTTTCAGCAAAATTAGCAACCTTAAAACCCATATCTATATAAATAAAAATGAATCTCTAAATGTGCTACTAACCGCAAAACTGGCAAATGGTTGGATCGATTTAGCTTTTTTTATTTCAACATTGTTTAAAATAGTCTTATAATCTAGGAAGGTTCTTATGAAAAAAAATTGGAAAAACTACTTGGTAAAATGTACAAACAACACACATGTTTATGTATTTTGATAATTCTGACTTGAAGCATGTCACAAATCCGATAATATAATTTCAAATAAGTAAATTTTAAATGAACAAATAGAAGAATGGATTGCATAAAGTATTGGTATTTATTTCTAAATCTTTTCTATTTATGAAAGATAACTGGCTAACATATCAACGCAGAGTCGCAAATACTTGGTATACAAGAAATTTTGCTTGAGGATGTCATATATATTGTAAGTTAGTACTAAGGTATTTTTGGAAATTCGCCTTGAGAGTAAAAAGGATGATATATGTATATCAGTTACTGCCCAAACTACCAAAATTAAAAAAGTTTGCAATTATGACCAGAGATTTCTGTTATTAAGCGAGGCCAAAGAAAGATATTTTAGAGATTCAACTCCATTTCAATGTTAAAGAACGGTTTCAATTTTTTCCATTGCGTTCAAAGTACATTCGAAACTGCTAAGTGAGAAAGCTTAAAATAATATAACGTTATAAGAAGATAACAGGATATCTTTTGATTTGCAAATTTTGAAAATTTTGTATCACGGTGCTGCTGCATGAATCACAAACTAGTCGAAGTTTGCGATGTCGGGGCGCGTATTGCCTTTTCTTAATAAAAATTAAATTATTGTTTTTGATGTATAACATCTTTGCGCTTGGTATTTATGCATGAAAGTCATTTTGTTAAAAGGGGTGATTTAAAATTTGTTACGGAATTGACGTAACAAATAATAGGGTACATTATTTGAATAATTGAATTGCGAAGTCTTTCACACAGAATATACTAACCAAAGTTGAAGATTTACGGACCATGAACCTTCTCGACTAGACATTATACTGGAAGGTGGCTGTGAACTAAAGAACTATTGACTCGCGCAGACAAGACTATCAAAAGTCTAGCCAAGAACTGGGTGAACATCTTTCAGCATGACTCCCCTGAAGTTCTATACATCCCTTCATACCAGAGTGGCACAAATATTTTATCGTTGGCCGATTCAGCGGGAACAAGCGCTCTGGTGCACGCTTTTAGACTACTGACTTGTAAGGAAAGGCTGCTGACTAGTGTCAGGAAAACTGTATGATTTTGCTTGAATCGTTTAATTAGGTGTTGTATCAGTGGCATTCCAACAGAGTAAATGCTTGTATAGTATCTGTCTGTACGCACTTGAGGATCAACTGACACGTGAAAATGGAGACGCCTCTAGTTTACGCAAGCTGCTTCGTGTCGCCGTATCAACAGAGACGGAGACGGCGCAATCCGTGGTACTACGTATATTAGGATCACCACTTCGAGCATACTATCCTTCTAAGCTACTAGGAAAACCAAATCAGGGAAAGGCGTACTGGTTTACATATCTTAGAGAGGTGAGCAGTCACTTTCTATTTAATGGAAGATACATTTGATTTTGTGACTGTTTTATCCTCAAGTCGGCGTTGTTCTACTCTATGACACACGTCGATTCGGTAACGGTAATGAACGTTGTCGATATTGTGGCTATCTCAATGAGATACGACCACACGTGCTGAATCATTGTACGGCCCTTTCAAAAGCGTCGACAAATGTCGACAAAATGGCGTTCAAGATCGATTAGCTCGCGCAGCACGTAGAGCCCCCTGATTCTGTTTCTGAACATTAACAAATTGCCCGGCGTACGGGGTATGTTTCGTTCTCACCTGGTAGTTCTGGATCAATTCTCTTTAGGAAGGAGATAAAAATCATTGACATGTGCATGTTCATTTGGGGTGCATCAAATGCCTTAGAGGTTGCCTGGCAGCAATAGCTCGACAAATACAACAAACTTGCTGCTGGCGTAAAGTTGAACGGCTATAGGATCTCGCTGGATGCATTTGTCGTTGGCTTGCTCAGATTCTTGCTAGTAAAGAACTATCGTGTCGCGAAGTCCTTGGCCCCAAATAGCCCCAATATATACGCAAGCTATAGCACGGTTGGTGGTGTAGGATTTGATCGATGGTCGAACGACATATATATATATATATATATATATATATATATATATATATATATATATATATATATATATATATATATATATATATATATATATATATATATATATATATATATATATATATATATATATATATATATATATATATATATATATATATATATGACATCTATTCTGTCAGAGGCAGCCACGATCAGGTCTTGAGACCAAGAGCATAATATTTGAATATTTTATTCTCTATTATTTGGCCACGTATTTCTTAAAAACTAGACATAAAATTAAAATAATAATTTTTTTATTGTATTAAGGGGGTGCCAAATATCAATAAACTTAGGGGACCACCGTACATGTTTCTTCAAAATGGGTTTAAACAAATATATTATAAATAAACAACACTAGAGTGAAAACAATGAAAAAAATACTTAATAATAATTGCTAAAAATATTTCTACATATTCTTGTGACCCACATTCGAAGTCAACGCTTCTCTATTTTGTAAACAATTTTTAATATCAGTTTTTTAGTTTCTAATTATTCTTTTTTAACTTCCCGCTAAGAAAATTAAAAATTTTCGGAAATCGGGAAGTTATTGGTCTTACCCCGTTTTGCAAAAATCGTGTTTTGATCAGATCTTGAGGTTTTAAGGTCCTAGAAAACTATTTTGACACTTTCTGTGTCTGTATGTGTATGTGTATGTATGTAAGTATGTGACCCGATTATAACTTTTAAACGGCTTGACCGAATTGAACCAAACAAGTAGCGTTTAAAAAAGAATCAGAAAACTTAGATGTCCTGAAAATTAGAACCGACCAGTAGATTCCAAGATATCTCAAAAAAACTATGAAAAATTTTTTTTTCAAAATTGTTTTTTTTTTGGAATAACTTTTAAACGGTTGTATCGATCAACTCCAAAAACTGATCAGATCATAACCTTCATAAACCACGTCGACCTCCAACATCCGGTTAAAATCGGTTGATTCGTTCGAGAGACATCGTAAACGAAAAATTTCATATAAAAGTGTTTTTTTTACATAACTTCGATATTTCTTTTCGGATCGTTTTTGATGAAATAGAATAATTATTAAAGCTCTAAAAACCGTCGATCGCCGCCAAGAACGTAAAAATCGGTTGATTGGTTCGAGAGATAACGTTAACGAAATATTCGGTAACAAGTGTTTTTTTTTTAACATCGAAGGTCAAAAACCAAATTTTTAGCTTTAAAAAATTGTAATATGTTAAATTTTAAGTGCTTAGGTATGAAATTAGCAGGAAGTTGCAGGGATGGCCTTTAAGTTAGGGTCAACCGTTTTCCAAATTTTTTTATTTATTATTATTTTTTCTGTAATATTTGTTTTTTAACAATATTATACTTGTGACTTTAGTTAGTAATCTTTTATTAAGCATACCCTTCCTCCTTAACTATACATACTGATTATCAAAATTTTATTTGCGATAATATGTTGAAACTTATTTGGTTGCGTCATACAAAAATGATAATGAAATATATGTGTATATCTACAATAGCATTAGACCAGGGTAAAAGCATTTAAAACTGATAGTTTAAAAAAATTATAGTAGGATGAAACCCATTGGAAACGGAACAGAATATAACAAAAATGAAACACGAAAAATTATTAACGGGCGATCTGGTTTTGGGAAGTGGAAGGAGTGACGTTTTTTTGGTGAAAAATTACTTTTTTATGTGTCAAAAACACTATAATTTTTTGATTTTAAATATTTTTTTTTTTTCACTAATTTTGAATCAAGATCGATAAAGCACCCTAATTTTCAATCGAAAAGTCTCACGTCAAAATATCTGCTTTTCTTAAAAAAGAAGATGGGCTTTTTGGTTGTTAAAATCTCTTCTTTCTAATGGACTAAATATAATACACATACTTGGTAAATTTTCTTAAAAAATACATTAAAAAAAAATTTGGAAAACGGTTGACCCTAAAGGCCATCCCTGCAACTTCCCGCTAATTTCATACCTAAGCACTTAAAAGTTAACATATTACAATGTTTTTGAGCTAAACATTTGGTTTTTGAGCTTTGATGTTAAAAAAACACTTGTTACCGAATATTTCGTATCTGTCGAACGAATCAACCGATTTTAACCGGATTGTTGGTGATCGACGTGGTTTATCAAGGTTAATATCTGATTAGAATTCGAAATCGATTAGTTAAGCCGTTTCATATTTATTTCAAAAAAATCGATTTTTGCGATTTCTTTCGTCAACGATTTCTCACAGACAAATGGACCGATTTCGACCCGGTTGGCGGCAATCGACGTGTTGTTACAAGGTCAAGAGCTGATTAGATTTTGGAATCGGTCAAGCCGTTTAAAAGTTATTTCCAAAAAAGAAAGTTTTTCGTAGTTTTTTAAAAATTTCTTGAAATCTACCAATCTCACATTGGAATCGGTCCAAACTCACAGAAAATCTAAGTTTGGTAAAACTCTTCAGAATGCCGTTTGGTGAGCTCGATTCGGTCAAGCCGTTTCAGAGTTAAAAGCGATTCACATACTTACACACACACACACACACACACACACACATACACACATACACACACATACACGCACACATACATACAGACGGAGTGACAACTTCTCAGGAGTGTTCAGGAAAGCTTCCTAGGACCTTAAAACGTCGAGATCTGATGAGAACTCAATTTTTGCAAAACGAGGTGAAACCAGTAACTTCCCGATTTTAGAAAATTTTTAATTTTTTAGCGGGAAGTTAAAAATTTGAATACGAAGTTTTTTTAAACATATAGAATTTTGAGCGATTTATTAAATTGTATACCTTAATTACTCGAAAAACGTGAGATTCCATGATACATTGATTTAATAAAAATAATATTTAATAAGAAATCTACAATATTTTGAGAAAGTTGTAAAACATCTTTAAATTATATGCGTAGATGTCTATTTATTGCTCTTTTAAAATAATTTATACACCTGAGTGAACTAAGGAAAATTTGAGCTTATTATAAGGTATTTCATAGAGAATTCGGAAAAAGGGTAGGAGGGTCTGTACCTTACGACCTGTTATTTCGTAGCAGCTGTAAAAACCGTTACCAAGCAGTTCTGTAATTTTTTCTTTCATAAACAGTATGTTTAACGTAACATTACCTGAAAAATTAACATCGAATGGTATTTTAGTAAAAGATAAAAAACTATAATTTTGTTTATTTTTCACAAACAAAATTGGTTATTCTCGTGATAAAACTGTAAAGTTCATTCTTAATTTGATTTTATATTTTCAGATTATCGGTATTGATGAATATAAGATAAAGTATGAAATAAAAAAAAGTAGCTTTTAATCGTTTAGTGGAGTCTAGCAAGGAAAGAATCGTTGATAAATACAAAAAATTTGAGACTTTGACATCAGATTTTATTTATCGAAATTAATATAAAAATTTCGGATTCTATTTTTTTCGTCTTATGAATTTTCTAAGAAAATTACTACAGTAATGTATTTTTTTTTTTTTTGTTAATCATCAGAAAGTAGAGATTTCAACGAACAAAATGCCCACCAACTTTTTAAAAAAAGTAGATATGTTGACGTGAGACTTTTTGATAGAAAATTAGAATGCTTTTTCGATCTTGGGTGTTTATGTAACATAAAAAGGTAATTTTTCACCAAATTTCGTGAAAAAAATTAATTGTAAAAGATTATGTGAAAAAATTGTACAAATAAAAGATGTATATCTTTTTTATTTCTATAGGACTTGTAGTTTTGTCGGAAATCAAGAAAAACTGTGTTTTTCCCTTAAAAACCGCTTCTACTTCCCGATTTCTGAATGTCCGTTAATTATTTTTCTTTTCATTTTTGTTATATTCTCTTCCGTTTCCAATGGGTTTCATCCTACTATAATTTTTTTGGTTTCAAAAATAATCGACCCTGGTCTACATTCAAATGAATCACTTTTTTTGATAACAAATATAAATAATAATGTGGTGTTGTCAGTTAACTTCTTATTTTACCAAGAATTTAAATAACGCATTGACTTTTTTACAACAGTAATATTCTCTATCAAGCAAAAGATAAACATAAACATATATGGTTGGCAATGAGTAATCCGCTGTTTTAAAGGAAATCTAGGCATTAAACGTAATTATTTGAGAAAAATCATGTACAGTAGAATCCGTTTATTATGACTGCGACTTTATTGACCAACTCCCTACTATGATGAAATTACACAACGCAGTTTGGTTTTCATATAAAATTCTTTGTAATAAAGTCAGATATTATGACATCGCTTAAAGAGACATGCCGCTTATTATGACCAATTTTAATAAACTTGTGTCCGTTTATAGTGACCGACACGATTTTTTACACCTTTGGTCATGTTCGTTGATCCTGATGACGTTCGGCACGTGGCTTGGTTTGGTTTTGAATTTCCGTTAGTGAGTATTTGACTGTTTGAACACGTCACGCAATGTTTTTTGTGATATTCTATGTAAAAAAAATTTTGTATAAACATTATGCAAAGGAACAAATGGAAAGTGATGGGAAAGAGGAAGTCGAGGAATAACCATTACCTACCGCAGAAGAGGCATTAAATGACAGCAGAATTATTATCACGCTTTGTTCATTGCCATTTTGAAAATGATAATTTGACCATGGCAATGGTTTCTATACACAATAGTATTAGAGACAGTTATTAGAATAAAATAATAAAAACAAAAGCAGACAAAATTACAGAGTTCGTCATTTCTTTCTTCGTAAAAAAATATATACATATACATACATTACGTGCAATTTTTGTTTTGATTTAATATGCTATACTTTTCTATTAAAATATGAAGCATCTACAAAATGATTTTTTCTACAAAAATGCTTTATGACGTCCACTTAGTATGATGTGTTTGTCAATTCACTTATGTCATTATAAGCGAACTCCACTGTATTTATAGAACGTTTTTTTACTATATGCTTAAAAAAATTTAAAAAAATAAGTTTAAAAATTAAGTTACAAAAATTATGATCCTATGAGAGGCCTTATTTGTCAGTATTGTAGAGCATCTTTGCTTAAAATCTATTTTAAAGGATGGCTACCAAAAAGACAGGAAAATTGAAACAGCGGTACCGAGGCTCAGAGTTGGACACATAAAGGTAACACACTCCTATCTTTTAGACAGGAAACCTCCAACATTGTGCTTGGTATACAACACCCAACTCACAGTAGAGCATATCTACGTCTGCAAAAATTACGAGATACTTCGAAGAGAAGCCAAAATGAGGAGCGATATAAGAATAGCACTAACCAACGACTAATCTGAAATAACGAAAATGATCACATTTCTAAAAAAAGCCTAAATTCTAAACAAAATATAAATTATAAAACATAAATAAGGGTCCATAAATAAATTTGTACTACTGCATACTGACCTAGTAGTTAAAAACGCAGAATAGAAAAAATAGGTGTAATGCTTAAAATGTTCTGTAAACATGCAAAGTCTGATGAAAAAATTTGAAAATCACTAGAATAGATTCATTTTACGATAAAAAATGTGAAAATCACTAGAATAGACTCTACTAGCATAACTAGAGGTTATATGAAGACAGAATGCCAACAACTAGTCTGCGTTCAGGCCTAGAACAGGTGACCAAAATTTTAACTCACCTCTTTTGAGTGTTATAATGATCATGGATCGGAGATCACATAGATAAAAATATTTTGCTAGAGTTTTCAATATTTAAATGTTATTAATACTACTAGCCCAGAGATTTTTACATATGCTCGTTTGATAGATATCTCTGAATAAATGTTCAAATCAGTTTGGTGGGAAAAAAAATTATTTTTATACATTTGTGAATTTCAGTTTTATTTATAAAATTTGTATTCTAAGAAATGTTTACTCTATAAAGACTGCCTGGGAAAGTGAGACCTGCAAAACCTGTAAAAAAATATCAGGGAATACGGTTCTTTAGATATAGCAGATACCAAGTAAAATATTTTTATTATTTTGTCTAAGCGAAATATTCATTTCTTTTCTCTATAAATTTTGAATCTGCAAACACAATACGTTGACTCGTATTTAACCGATAGCGTGTTTACCTAGTGGCCTCTGAATTTTTTTCTTTGAACTTTTCAAATGATTAAACTCTTGTTTGAAACTTTTTTCCTGTTTCAATTTATCATTTTAGTTTTTTGCGTATATCGTAAAGTATAAGTTTAAAAATATAAACTGGATATACTTTGGGTGATGATAAAATACTAAGGGTTATGAATCCACTATTCAATCTCTGATAGACTTAATGCGGTTTTAGTGAGTATTCTAGATACAAGCATGCAATATTCAATACTCAAGAAACTAATTAATACATGACCTGACCTATAAAATCTATTTTAATTTTTAGTAGCTTCAATATTAAAAATGTGATACTTTATTAAGTTCAACATGAACATTTCATAAAGGTCTTACACAATTATTGAAGATTCTAACAATAAGTGGATATCATGTACATATTAAGAATGTTCTAAGTAGACTTCAAATGTGAATTCGTAAATGAGCAAAATCGTTCAATAAGGCCCCATGTTTTATCCCACAAGTAAGAGAAATTAAACAAAAGAAATGTCTGTTTCTTAAAAACAAACAACGTATGTTTGATACTTTGTTTCATAAACTGTTTAGATTTTTAAGCCGCTTATTTTATTGTAAATACAAAAATTTATAACAGTATGGACTATGTATTTAGTGTATTTTATAAATATTAATAACTAAATTAAATTAGGTTAAAAATAATGTTAGTATATAAACATTGAACTTTGTTAGTTGTTATCATTTGTTAAAAGTATTTTTTATTGAACAAATATTGTTATGTTTAGAGAAATTTTTTACTTAAAAAAATATATTTGGGGAATGGAAAAAATAATTTTTTTGTTGTACAGGTTTATTCCAATCGTCCTAAATTATTTACCATATTTATTTTTCGTATGTCTAGGCTTTGACATGGTTTAGCATATACAATGTGCCCTGTGGACTATTGTGCGCTAGTACTCAATAAAATGACAGATAGAATCCTACACTATACATATAATATATAATGAATACATTGCATATGTAATAATGTATTGTATACAATAAGGCACATCGCACATGAGGCGATTTAGGTGAAATCGCCGATATCGGCGATATCGCCGATATCAGCGATATCACAGCATTTTAGTCGCACACGGAGCAACAGAAGTTGCTCCGACTTTGTAACGTTTCTTGAAGAAGGGGTAATACATAGTTTGTTTACTAATAATAAAATATGTATATACAGTGTCTTAAAGGATGAAATACATCAAGTAATAAATAATATAGATTATAATAGATTATACTTTAAGCCATTTGAAATTCGCATTTCGTCTTACAAATTATATGTATATAAGGTTATAATTAATTTTATATATATATATATATATATATATATATATATATATATATATATATATATATATATATATATAAATATATATATATATATATATATATTTATAAGTCAGAGTATATTAGTATTTACCCATTTCAGTCTCCCGTTCGTATCAAGATAACTAAAAAACGACAAGAGATAGCTAGTTCAACTTTTGGTGTCATATTCTGGATCTTAAAAGTGACTCTAAGTTCGTAAATTGGCAAAATCTGTTAATTAGCTTAAACTGTGGCGAATATAAACATTCCGAAAAATGTTCATACATTTTATTTAAATCCCGCTAGAAAATTGAAAATTTTCTAAAATCGAGAAGTTATAGGTTTCACCCCGTTTTGCAAAAATTGAGTTCTCATCAGATCTCGACGTTTTAAGGTCCTAGGAAGCTTTCCTGAACACTCCTGAGAAGTCGTCACTCCGTCTGTATGTATGTATGTGTGTGTGTGTGTATGTGTGTGTAAGTAGGTGAAACGCTTATAACTTTGAAACGGCTTGACCGAATCGAGCTCACCAAACGGCATTCTGAAGAGTTTTACCAAACTTTGATTTTCTATGAGTTTGGACCGATTCGGACCGGTAGATTTCGAGAAACTTTTAAAAAACTACGAAAAATTTTTTTTTCAAAACACGTCGATTGCCGCCAACCAGTGTTTTTTTAACATCAAAGCTGTAATATGTTAAATTTTAAGTGCTTAGGTATGACATTAGCGGGAAGATGTAGGGATGGTCTTTAGGGTCAACCGTTTTCCAAATTTTTTTTTAATCAAACAATTATCTTTTTGAATCTTTTTTTATGGTTAAGTTGGGTCATGGATCTAATTATCCCATTATACCGATTTTGCTCATTTACGAACTTAGACTCACTTTTAGACTTTTAGTCCAGAATATGACACTAAAAGTTCAACTACCTGTCTCTTGTCGTTTTTCAGTTATCTTGATGACGAACGGGAGACTGAGATGGGTTAATACTAATATACTCTGACTTAACCATATATATATATATATATATATATATATATATATATATATATATATATATATATATATATATATATATATATATATATATATATATATATATATATATATTTATTTATTTATTTATTTATAACTGTATAGATATTAGAGTGTTTTATGAATGCTAATGATTAAAGTAGTTCAAATATTGATGCTTAATCTTATATCCAATATCTAAAAAAACTAACTCTGTTATTTGTTACCATAACTTGTTTTATGTGATAAGAATAGACACAGATTACAGCCACTGTACAATTATTGTATTTAAAATACACTTCATTTTTCAATATCCATTAATAAATTAAAGATTACTACGCAAAGAAACTAAAAACAGAATTATGAATCATTTAAAAACTTTTTTGTTTGTAAATAAACAAGCATTGACAAGTTTTTATTTTTAAATATGACCATAATAATATTTAACTATAATACAAATAACTATCTTTGTCATATACATGGATTTATATGATAGTAAAACAAAAATAGTTTTCTGTAATACATATAGCTATCTTTGTCATAAATATTGATTTATATGACTGTATAAACAAGAATAAAAAAAAGTTGCCCATATGATTTTAAAAACGAAGCATTTTTACAACGATTTTTTTATCACATGTATGATTTCAAATCACAAAAATCACGTCGTGTGCGACTATACATTGGTTTCCATAAGCAAATCATATGTATGATATCGCCGATTTCACGCAAATCACCTCATGTGCGATGTGCCTAATAATTACATAATTACTTATTTTATTATTAGTATATAACAATAAACAAATAAATAAGTTCACACCCTTTAAAATGGATTCTATGTCTGTTCATGACTAAATATATATTTTATTTCAAATTATTATCTAAATTGATTATTTTTTTAAATTAAATTCAACTTAATTATTTATTTTGTTACACTTTATAGTATTTTAAACATCTTTTTATGGTAATAAATTGTTAAGAATACCATTATTGTGTTTGTCAAACATTACGTATAATGATACAAAATATGTTTTAATTATTTTCAATTTAATAATAAATTGTCTAAAGATTTGTGGTATTTCGAATAACTTGAATATCTAGGATATTTAATTTAGCCCTACATCTATATAAAAATGTCTATTGCAATGCGTCACGGTACTTTCTATTATTATTATTATTATTATTATTATCATATACTGAGAATATATTGTATAATGTGTGTGTTGCTAGTTATGATTAGTTAAGGCTTTCTCGTCTATTTGAATTTTAAAAAGTAACTCGAATAAAGTGGGATACTCGGTATTCCGATTTTAACCCAAAGCTTCGGGGTAGAACTAGAGGTAATATGAGTATCACAGAATACCAACTTTGGTGTATTTAGGATAATGCGTTCGATGCAATATTGCCATACACACACAGCCCGGTTTCTGAAAACTATGTTTTTTATTCATAGGGTTTCAATGTATACATTTCCGGTAAAATTTCAATATCCAAATTTTGATAGGATTACAATACGTACCTTTTTATTGAAGGAAAAGAAAAAAAAATTGTTTCTAATATGTTTAAATAAAGAACAATAGATTAGAAAGGACGGTCCACAGCATGGACAATTTGTTTTCTTTTATTAACTAAAATTTAAAGTATCAATTGCTACTTAAATTTGACACGGTAGCATCAACAACTTCGTAAGGATATTAGTTTAGATTTGTAAACACGATGTATTAAAAAATCCACGATTTAATGCTTTCGTATAAGCAAGCAAAGTCTAGGAATCTTTAATTTTTGTGCATTACTTTTGCTCGCTGTTTTTTTTTCTCTTTAAGTGTGCATGTATTTTCAAACATTCTAGTTTCCTTAATCAATTTAAATTTGCGAGTTTAGTTATGGTATTCAGCCTAATTTTATATTTAGATGTGAAATATTGTTTACCGATATCAATAAAGTATTGAAATAATAGACAAAATGAAATATCATATCAAAAATACTTTATTTTATAGTGATGAAAATTTGGAATACATTTGAAATAAATTTTTGCACGAGTGTATCATAACGGCCATTTATAAATGATACGCAAAAATCAGTTACCGAAAATTTGTGTACAATTAAAATTAAAATCATTTACCAGAAAGAAATATACTTAAATTGGGTTGGACACGTCTAAATTACTTTTTATAAATATAAAATATGGAAATAAAAGAAAAAATTTAAGGCTTTGAAATATACATTTAATTGATTTTCTTATTATTAATGGGTCATTAATTTAACGATTGGATTAAAATTCGATGATAATATACATAGAACGAGTTAGCTCTGATTTTTTCTAGAGTCTTTTGAATCGCTTAAACGTTATAGCGTCCAATATTCGATTAGTATTTCCGAATAAACATAGAAAGTCTTAAACATCCCTTAAAAGACGACGGTGTAGAATGCGTTAAAAAATCGCCAAAAATCTTCGTATTTATAAACATCCCTTTTTTAGTTCTGCGAATAATATGTACTTTGAAAATATACCGTCTCTGGTGGGCCTTTTATCTGTAGTAGAAATTGAATCCATTTTTGACTTGACTTATATGTATATAAACTAAAAATGTTGCATTAATTTTTAACTTGGGTCAACCGTAAGGATTTAAAATAGCGTTTTGTATAGCTCCAATTGCGACGTAAAATAAGAAGGTGTAGAACGAAAACTTTCTGGTTTATAATTACAATTTAACAACAAGAACGAAGGATTTTTTTAAAAAAAGATCACAATGTATTGAACTAGGAGGTTACTTTTACAATAGTAGTCTCCATTCAAAACGCCTTAGCTTTCCTCATGCAACTAACAGTTTCTTCTTCCGAACATTAGATAATAAAGATTATTCAAAATCAATGAAGAAATGAGATAAGCCATTCAGAATATTGGATTTTTTCTCGAAATATGTTTTTAGAAAATATGTTTGATTGATTTAGTGCCCATCTACGATTTATAACGTAAAAGATCGAACATAAATGGGGTTTAATGTAAGTTTGAAAAAGTTCGAGTCTTACTTTGTACAATTAATCCTTACAGCTTTTAATATCTATCCTTTAAACATTGTTACTAATCATACGAATTTTGCACTTCCCACATAAATTAAAACAAAATTATTTTTCGAGCATTTTTGGATAGCGATGGCATTCGAAGTTGGAGTCATAAAGGAATTTTCTAGGCAATTTGAAACCATTTCTATCAAAAAATGTTGAATGGTTCTTCGAGTAATACCGAAAATAAGGGGCTTACAAGATATTACTTTATTTAAATTTCTTTGCATTCGAAATATGGATATTACCTTATTGAAACGATCTGTGAATTATTAAAATTTTTTATTTTTTATTTTTAAATAAATATTCTTAATTTTGTTACATCGTGTACATAAAATGAATATGATTCATAATAACTAATAGACTAGTGTCGATAATTTTTGAAACCAAAAAAAATTACAGTAGACTAAAACCCATTAGAAAAGGAGGGGAATATGATAAAAATGAAAGGAAAAATAAATTACGGTCGATCCGAGTTCGTGGGAGGGGAGGGTTTTTAAGGGTAAAAAATGGTTTCTCTTGATTTCCGGCAAAACTACAAGTCCTATGGAAAAAAGTAAAATGGCAAAGCTGTAGGTAATAAAAAGATCTACAACTTTTGTGTTTACAATTTTTTCACATTAACTCAAAATTTAGGTGAAAAAGTCAAATAACTCAGTTTTTGGTTTTTTATTTTATCTTTTTCAAAAAAAAAAAATTTTTTCTACGAAATTTGATGAAAACTTACCTTATTATATCCCAAATACACTGTAATTTATTTGATTTAAAATATTTATTTTTTTGTTCTAACTTAATATCAAAAAAGCACCCTAATTTTCAATCGAAAATTCTGGCGTCAAAATATCAGCTTTTTCCGAAAAGTCTGAGGGCTTTTTGTTCGTTGAAATCTCTACTTTCTCATGGTGTAAAAAAATATACATACCAATAGTAAATGTTCTCAGAAAATGCAAAAATTGAAAAAAAATCAAATTCGAAAGTTTTTTTTTTTAATCATTATGTACAATTTTGCGCTATTTATTAAAATTTACACTTTAATTACTCAAAAAACGTAAGATTTCATGTTACATTCAGATGCCTATTTATTGCTGTTTTAAGATAATTTATATATCAGAGTGACCTACGGTAAATTTTAGTCGATTTTAAGGTATTTCATAGAGAAGTGTGGGCGGACCTAGGTGGGTCTGGGCCTTACTACATACCTGCTATTTCGTAACAGTTGGGATAATCGTTAGCCAGTATTCGAGATACAGAGCAGTGAACAACATCCTTTTTAAAAATACACGTGCAGGCTGAGTTACTCTAAGAGCATTTTGAGAAATTTTCTTTATTCAAATCTTTATTCAAAGAATCGTTAGGAATCTACATAGCAAGGTAAATACTATCTATATATTAATCAACTTTAAAATAAAAATAGTAAAATATTGTCTCTCGTAAACAGTATTTTTAAAATGACTTACATACATATTTTATAAACAAATTAAGATTTAAGAGACGACGGGAACTGGAGCCATATTGGACCGACATATGCTATTTTATTTTATTCACCATTATCTATTTTATTTTTGTTTGAATTTAATTTGATTTCTTCAATATAAATCTAAATGTTTAATTAATTATATAGCCCTGGACTGACGTAACGTAATGACATTGTAAATCAATAAAGTTAAGCAACAGCACTCACAATCTGTATTTGGATGGGTGACCACCTAGCAGTACTGTGTACAATTGTTGTATAAAAATAATAATAATAATAATAATAATCCCCTTTGGTTAATATATAGCTGAAAGTAGCTGAAGCCAGAAATTAAAAAAAAAAAAATTAATTAAAGTGTTTTATTTTTATATTGTATTTTAATAATAGTTGTAACCATTTTGCTTGAAATTAATTTTAATTTACTAATTTGTCTTTGAAACTCTATTGAAAAATATTATTATTCTTATGATTTTTAAAGTGTGTACTATTTTTGATATCCGTCATGTAATTTTCGATATATACACAGAAAATTTTGGAGAAGTATAATTTTTTTATTACTAAACCATTAACTTTAGAAAACAATTAAAATAATTTTACGATGAGTTACTGATTTTTACGCAAGATTCAATAAATAAAATTTTAAGAATTTATAAAAAAATAAAAGAAGCTCTTAAAAAAAGGTTCTCTTGCTTCCGTCAAAAAAATTGTTTTTGCAGATTACAAGTTTCAGTGTCTTATGGTGGAGTATCAATGTTTGAACTACTTGTATTTAACAATATTAATAAAATATACCAAATGAATGTCTACACAGACATGAAGAGTTTCGATATTTAATGTGTTAAATAGGTGAAATTAAACTTTTCTAATCCAAACAGTTTACTTTTTTATGTTTTAAACAGCAAACGAGGGTTCATTGATTTATGAGTCATAATTGATCAATTTTGCACACCCACAAACTTTTTTTATTTATTGGATCTAGAAAAAGCTTGATGCGTTTGTTGTTTTTGAGTTTTGGCGGGTAGACATAAAGGCGGATAAACGATGTTGACTACTTAAGTGACTGATATATCAAAAATTTAAGTGCGGTCAATATTGTAGAATAATACACAAATTTCTGCACCCATTTGGATGGTTGTAATAATTCGATCATCAACAGTGATTTTCTATCCTATTTAATACAAAAACTAGTGCAATCATGCTGTTAATGGGTAACAGCGGCTATTTCCTGAAAACAAAAATATTAATGTATGTAATATTTTATTAACTTTAAAATAATTTGTTATTTTTATTTACTTTAAATTCGGGGTACTTAGTTATTTTGAAGTTATTTTGAAATATCAAGGCGCACAAATCCGAATTTATCATTTGTAATGATATTATTATAAGAGTTTATTTGTAGACTACTTAGGGGTGAAACAAGAACTCTCGTTGAAACTGGAATATTCGCAAAAATTTCAACTTTAATATTCTGAAACAAAAAAGTTCTGATTATTCAGATTTTTAAATAAAAATTAAGATATCGACAATTCTATTCGACATTTCAATAAATAATTTGAGGCTTTCTGAAAAAGTGAAAAAATTTCTTTCACGATAGTGGAGCAGTGGAGTTTGGATCTGTGGAAAATTTAGAAAAATGGATGAAATACTGTACTTGTTTTAAAAACTGATTTTATTCATAAGTTTTCCATTTCTAATATGGATCTCAGAGCATGCCAATTTTTCTACGAATTATTTATTTTAGCCTATTTACTAAGTAGAAAAAATTTCACTTACGAAAACCGTCAGCCGGAAACTAATTATATGAAATATTTATTTAATTGAAAAATTGATTTTTAGTCATAAGTTTTTCATTTTTGATTTAGGTATCAAAATATGCCAATTTGGCTATTAAATATTTATTATTGGTTATCTTTAAGTAGATCAAATTCATTTTTTGAAAGTGGAGCGGATGGCACCCGTCGAAACTTTGGTAATTTGATGCAATGCTGTCTGTATTTAATTGATTTTCTTTCATAAGCCTCCCATGTTTTATCTACGTCTAAGAAGACGCCTAGATTTATTGCTATAAATTATTTATTTACGAGTTTGAAACAAGTAAACAAAGTTTCATTCACGAGTTTTTTCATAATAATGACGAAGTGCATGTTCTGAACTAACGACAGACATATTCAAATCTCTCTGTGTAAATAGGTTCGTTTACGATAGACTGTTGTTTCGCCGAGCCCAGTAATATACTTTCATTGTATATATAAAAACACAAAACATACAAAAGAATCTTTCATAAATAAAAACAACAATCGTTATACATAGAGTGTACACTGAGTATGTCGTTAATAGTCGGTCCATTGCACGTGGGGACTGTTTATATAGTGCTGCTGCCCATATTTTATTTCATTAGTATAATTCATTTAAAATGATTATGTTTTTATTATGCATAATAGTATTATATATTCATTTAATTATAGAACGGTTCATTTCCATCAAGTGATATAATGGCATATAGTATATCAATTTCTGCTATGAACCTTTTTTAATATATTTGTTATGCATACTTTGAATTAGAAATAATAAAAGTTTAAAAATTAAAAATTAAAACAGAGATTTACAAATATTCCTAGTATAAATATATCCTCTAGTATAAATATATATTTCGTGACATGTAGTGAAAGATACATATTTGGCGTCTAATAAACAATACGGTAAGACTCAAGATAGAATTTTTATTTAAATGTTACACATATATGTAATAAGATCCTAAATTATAAAGTAAATTATAATGTTTTTACAATTTTGTAACGTTAAATAAATAAACTTTTGTGTAGGCATGCCTACACAAAACACAATAATCTTAATAATGAAAGCATTAAAAGAATAATATATGAAATTTTAGTGTTCAATAATTTTAATAAAATTACAATAATTTTACGACCACTGATACAATAGTTTTGTAATAGCCGTCTGCCAAGATTCCTTCGGTTTTCTACATTCATTCCAATGTATTTATTGTTATATACGCGCATAAATCAATTTATTATTTTACCTCATAAAAGTTGTTCATGGATTAATTAATTATTTTTTTTTTTTTAATTTTCTAAATTTACTATAATTTAAAACCAGATTAGATCATTGACTTCAATATAAAAAAATTATCTAAAATACATCTAAAACGTAATAAAAGGTGTACAGTACTATTTGAAACTTTCAAACTGTAATTGCCTTGGGCTATTTTTATTTTATTTTTTTTTAAATAGGGAACCATATTTTATACAAGACTGGAAAAAAAATTTTTCAGTTTATATATGGTTAAAAAAATTTTTTTAAATGCAAAATTACTAATACTGAATAGGGATTGTAATACATATATAAGTATATAAGTTTTTGAGTATGGCTTACTCATGATAATGGTGCCAAATTTTTCCTGTAAAAACATTCTTAAAAATGAGATGTTATCCTTGATGTTGTTATTATATCAAGACTATTCTGTAACAGATGCAAAAATTATAGCCAAAATTTGTTAAAATGAAATATCGTTTGTCCGAAAAGTTCAAAGTTGCTCCGTTGCGGACAACGGAGTTCTGATTCCTATCATATTACGGCATATTACGGACAAAATTGCTGTTCCAATTGTTTTGAATGATCTTCCAACTTCAATTACAAAAACACAAATATCCACAAACCATAAATTTTGCGAGCTCGGAATAAAAGGCCCACTTTTCAGAATTTTTGTGAAGGATTTATTATACTCACTGTTATTAAGCCGTATAGAAATTTTTAGATGGGTAATTATAAATTATACATGTTTCGGAGCACTGAGACTATTAAGATTGTACTTTAACATACAAGTTAAATTACGAATATGCTCACTTAAGTCGAAATACTCAGTACATCTTCATCGAATTGGTTGCAACTTGGATATGAGATTAAAAATTTTACATTTCTATTAAACTGGTGATAAAAATAGGTTACTTGAATGATTCCACTTATTGAAGTCTTGTTCGTCAATTAAAAATATATAAGAATTGAAGAATTGTCGGTTGTTATACAGTTAAATAAAAGTGAGCATACCATAATAATATTGCATATTAAATTAAACGAAATTTTACTCATGTAAATTACAATTCTTTAATCTGATAATCAAAAATCGTTTGAAATTCGGGCACAAAGTTTCAACGGACAGTTAGTATTTCATAGTGATAGAGTATAAAAATGGACCTGTCATTTAAATTTGTTAGAAACTATGTAACGAGGCAATGAAAAAGATTACTCCAATAAAACACACAATTCGTAAAGTACAAATACACAGCCCTTTTTTAATAAAATATTTTGTTCCCTAAACTACGTGAATATGACAAATAAAATAGCAACGATTTCTTTTTCTGGTATCTTTTTAAATGACGATGTAAAGCCGAAGTTAACGTATAACAAAAGTTGTCCCTGCAAAGAATTTATAATATTTACTATAAGCATTCTGTTAGTATGTACAATGTAATTTAAAATAAAATGATACAACTGAAAATATATAATGATCATGATTGTCTAAAATTTAATGTATAATTTCTTGATAAAAAAACTACTTTATATGATAAGCAATTGATAAATCTTTATTCTAAAAAGACATAAACACACCGTGGATCTTAAGCACACAAATTATTATTAGGAATACATGTTGATATAAATTGTGTTAACGTGTTAAGATCGGTTTGGACCAAGAAATGCCAAAACTCAATCAACTCTTTTAATGTATTAAACAAGCATCACACTATTATGATTATGATTTAAAATTTCCTAAATCAAACTTTTCCCGTATTAAGACTTTTTAGTCTCTTAATAACTCATTTCGGAAAACAATCGTCATATTTACACTCTTTAATTGTTGTTTAAGTAAATAAGTTTATCAGAAAGGTATTCCGCTTTAAATTTTATAAATGACCCGAATTTAAGCTTCCTATGTGACTAGGGGCTTCACTAAATCAATAAATTTTTGCGAAACGTATGTAAATTATTGTAATTAATCAAAAATTGGTGAAACGAAAAACGCAAAGTAGGTTTTGTTTTTTATAACTTATGTTTCACAAAGTAAATGTTCTAACAATACTAAATTATAACTTGATTTTATCAAAATTTGAAGAAAAAAATCTTTGTTTGATCCTTTCCGATAGTTTTGATTTGCAGTTACCAACACAGCATCTTTTTGGTTCATTTCAAATCAGTGAAAATCAATAAAAAATTTTTGAAAAAACATGGCTTCAAAATCTTCATTTTTCTAACAAGAAACAACAAAAAAAAAATTGTGTTAAAAAATCTCTAAAGCATAAAAAAATGATTCGATGAAGGACAAGTTTTTTATGCTTATAATAATCTTTATAAATTTCATAAAAAATCAAACTTTTTTAAATTATAGTCGATCACTGATTTGGATAAATGCATTAAAAGTTTTAGTCTCTATGCAGTATTAACTAGATGAACTCTGTGGTAATATTGCAAACAGCTCTGTTTGCACCTATCACAGAACTGTTGGCACATATCCTCCTCAAAGTAAATGCCATTCAGTATATTAGGTTTATAATACTTAAAAATATTGAGGGAAGTAAGACTCTTTAGAGATAACAATTAATTCTTTTAGTTATTCTGTTCAATTGTTTAAAGCAAAGATTTCGTAACTTATGAACCGTTCTACTATTAATGATTATTATCAAGTAATAATGCCGGCGCCGGCAAAATTAATATTCGAATATAATTGCAAGCTCTGGTTATGTTATTAATAAATCTTATTAGTAATCTTTTCAAAATAAAATTTAAAATTGGATAAAAATTTAATACTAATCTAGAAAAACTACTGATTTACAAATAAATTTGTTCCATAGAAGGAAAATAATTTTATGAATACATTAATTTTGTAAAAATCCATAATAACTATGAAAATAACGTTTAAACTATGAAAATTAAAAATAATTTAATAAACAGGAATACTTTTTATTGTTTTCAATATTTTCCCAATAATAAAACTGATTTGAGTATTCTGTGCTAGAAATACAGAACACTTTATATATAATGTATAATGTCATTAATATAATTTGTTTTTTAAAAACTAAATCAAATATTGTAAAAAAATCATATCAAATTACAACCTTTTAAAACCACAAACAGTACACCCGTATGACAGTTTAGATGAGGTTTCTATATTTTAAAACTGTGACATGACAGGCTTTAGATATTAATAATTGAATAATGAAATAATGCATGATTATTATGCGCTCATGATGTTTATTATATGATTACATTTAATTTAAAAATCTCAATCGATTTGGATTTTCCTTATCCAAATAAATAAATATAATAATTAAATTTTCATATACATCAAAAACTGTTAATATATTCTGTGTTTTTACAAATGTATATTAATTGTTAGTATTATCCAATATTCTTAGAAAGTAATTTTCTTATAAATTTCCAATTTTTCTATAAACTTCTTATATCTGTTGAATTTTTGCCTTTTTTCAATTTTCAGGAAATATTATATCATAAACTATTCAGAATATTTTAGCTTAAAAAACAAACGTTATGAACTTTAAACATAGAAGAAATGTCATATATATTAAGAACATATTCAAACTAGCGCCATTACACCATTGAAAACAGATGTTAAATACAATGACCGCCGTCGACTACTACCTTTAAACATTAATATACAGGAGCCAGTATTATTTGTTGAAAATAATCGTTCCGATGATGTTTACACTCAAATTATATAAACCAGACTTATTTTTTGGGGTTTTGGTGTTTTATTGTTTTTTTTTTTTTTTTTTTGTTTTTTTTTATATTTTTTTTATTGTTTTTTTTTTTTTTTATATATTAAAAGTTTAAACCGAGATAACGTATAAAATTTAAAGTAATGTTTGCCTCAATTTTAATGAATCGAACTGTGCATAATCTTTCAAAGTGAACCGACCATCAGTGTCATTCGTACAATATCGTTTTGTACAGAATATAAACTTTATTTTTCAATTTCAAAAATGAGAGAAAAAAGTAGCTCTACACATAAATCTTTATCTTCTTTCAATGTATGTTCAATGATCAATTCAAAGTTTTATTTGTAGTTCAATATTTGTTACGAAATATTTCGAATTCTTATAAAACGAATTTTACATATAAAACATGGACAAATACAAATAAGGATACAACACTGAATTCTTCTTCCATTGTAATATTTTTATATTGTGTAAAAATGAGTAAAAAAAATCCATGAAAAATCGATTATGTGTCAAAATATATTGTAAAATATCTATCTATTGAATTATATACACACACAGATATATCTATTGAGATGTTGGAAATTCAGTTTTTAATAAACTTTTCAAAAATACGATGTATTTGATACATCATTGATATCCTTTTTTTACTGTACGCTAGGACAGTGTGTACAAAATTTGCCAATTTGTTGATTATATTAAAAACACAGAGATAGAAGATAACGAAATCTGTCACATAGCAGTTTAATGACGGATTCAAACATTCGAGAAAATAAAAATAATGAGTACAAATTTATAAAATTTACTAGATTTTTGAAATGCAAAAAATTTTTTTACTAGGGTAATTTGAAATAAAAATGATATGGCATACTAGTTTTTAATCGCCAACGTGGAATTCAATTTTAATAAAAACCGGCAGTTACAGTAATACATTTATTATGACAGTTATTTAACTGTCGTGTTAAATATAAAGCTTTAAAAAATTAATTATATAACTAATATACAGTATAAATACATATATCAGTGTTTTTTAATATATACTATTCACCTCTAATGGTGAAAAGGCAAAAACAAATACTATTTTAAATTCATAATTTATAAAAGGATGTCAAATATAAATCCCATAAACCCCCTACCAATCTTACAGCGTCTTCCGTTTAGGGAATATATACTAACATTAAGTTCAGTAATTGATACAAGCAAAATATAATTCATGAATCATAAAACCATTAAAGTTAGAAACCACGACATCCCAAAGATTCTTTTCACCACTACATAGGCTAGTCCTATGTATTTTTCGAACCGTGCCCAACGAAAATATAATTGAAGTGCTTTACTAACTGGGAGTCGAAGTCTTAATCGAAAGCAACTACTTCACAGCAAGCCTGACCGATTAAAAAACGCACATGTCAAAAACTTCCAGCGATACATTTTCATATATCAAGATCACCCCAAATTAACAGAAATGATCATCTTAGAATATAAAAACGAAATCTACAGGATGTTCATCAACGTTAGCGACAAAAATGTCCACATTGTTTAAAATTCGGGCATTTAACACACCACTCCAAAAAAAATTGACAACCAATCAAACTTATAACAATAACAAAACCACAAAAAGGCAAGTGCAAAGTAGCGACCCTAACGAGACATTAACTCCAGAAACAAACAAACAGAAAATAATCTAAACCGCAGCAATCAATAATATAAATCAAGTATTAATCAATGCTGAAATAAGCAGGATATCCATAAGTAAAACATAAAAAAGGTTCAAAATAATACAACAATAAAACAAACAATCATCCCAAGCTTAACACTTAAAATTACAAAAAATACCGATACCATCATCATCAAAAAATATTACTGATCAAATCACCGAAACCCATATATAGATTCATTAGATATGACATATACGATAAGTGAACAAATTACATCAGAACAACAAATTACTGGCATTGGCAAAAATAGAACACAATATAATAAAAATACCTATAATATAAAAGATTAAGATCAAGTAATCAATATCATTCCAAAAATATTACACATAATCGCTCTGCTCGCTAGGATATTTGGAAATTGTAACGACTTTGTCAGTTTAATTAAAAAAAAAAAAAAAAAAATATGTAATAATTTTATACAATTTATTAGTATAAATTTTTAATAAAAAGTCTTTAATTTATTATTATATTCTGAATTTTATTTAATAAAATTTTAAAATATTACTTATTAAAAAAATATCAAATTTTGTAGGTATTTAATTGACATAATAAATAACGTATTAATCGGTATTGCAATTATACATTTAAAAACCAAATCGAACAAAAAATGAATACAAATTCTGCACTTTTAATTTTATCATAGAATAAATGTATATTAGGCTTAACGTTGTAAAGCCTTAAAATAATCCTTATGAAAGAAGAAAAATTGTAATAGTTTTATTTAAATTTAGAACCCAATAACCTTAAACATAAATAGCAAATTAAAACTTAAAATTTTATTATAAATGTTCTTAAAAGATTTTGATTCTATATTTTAAAACTTAATTTTTTATTATACTTAAGTTTTTTTTAATATTTACTTAGAAATTTGTTACATCTAGCCCAAATCGTTTTTATCTATTATAATAACAGAAGTTAATATCGAAAACATTTATCTTTTCAAAAGCCAAAAAATCCACCAGAAATATTTTAAAATTTATTATTCCAGATCCAACATTGTTTACAAAATATTTATTAAGCTAGTTCCAGTCTAGTTTAAAATGACTACAAGTTACGAAATAGTGCTAGACCAATACAGTTTGAAAATGGTACTATACCTTTCATTTCGTTTTAACATGTTTTTCAAATTTATTGTTAACAGCACAAATTGGATTTTTATTTAAGGCCCGTTTAAAGTGATTATTCAAGGAATGCGATTATTCAAAATAGAAAAATTTTTGTCTGTTCCATATACATCTCTCCGCATACAAACTTCAACAAACTTTCTCCACGTAAACCGTGGAGAAAAAAACAACTTGATTTCACCAAATCAATTTGCCTCACACAACATATATCAACTTTAGATTGTCTCACTATAATGGACACTGAAATTAAAAACTCATTTGTATTCAAGAACAATCTCAATCTTTATTGATCTTGAAAATGCTATTGATAAAACGGACAGATTTAAAATTTTAGCTACACTACATTAATGGGATTACCACGTAAATTTACCTTTGTTTATCGAAAAGTTTATGAAAAATGTTAGAGTACAAAAGTTTAACTAAAAAATCGTACTTCAAACGATTCGTTATTCTACGACAAATACATATGCCCTTCCATAAATATAATTTACATTTAAATTTACTAATAGAAAATAAAACTACAAAACTCTGATCATCACTATTTCTTTGGGATTAATCTGATAAAAAATTTAATAGGAAACAGCATTTAACCGAGCTAAAAGTTTCATGTTCAAAACAAATGAACAGCCTAAATGTACCATGAATGGAAAACACGAGATCAGATCGTAAAACAAACTAGCAAAGTCTACAAATGAATTATTATATCTTAAATTAACTATGGAAGCATATATTACAATTCCGCAAAGCCAACGAATACTGAGCGGTTCATATTACACCACACCGATGAATAATCTTTTGTGTGAAATAGGAGAAACAATCCTGAACATAAGAAGAAAATACGTTACTATCAAATATTTCTCCAAACTTCTGTAAGGAAATCTTCCTAAATTCAACAACATCCTGACTATCAATCAGTACTAGCAATACACATCTATATAACCATTTGGACATAAGAACTTACCTCTTCCAATATACCTTGATGCCAAAAATATATTAAAAGAATATAACATTCCCACAAATGCATTTTATAACCACCTTAATAAATCCAAAATTATTGATAGCCCTCCTTGGATCCAGAATAACATAAACATAAACTTGTCTTCAAATATTTATGATAAGTATACAATCAGTGCTATGGAATATAAATAACATTTTATCGAAATAATTTACAACAATTTTAAAGCTTTATTTCGTTCTACACAGCTCCAAAATCGAATATGCACTTTCTTCTGCATTCACTATCAAAAATACTATTCATAAAATTAAACTAAACAGAATATTGAACAATTATATAGTTGAGGCCACTACCATTCTAAGAGTTCTTAAACACATCGAAAATAATGAATAAAAACATAAAATATAATTAATACACCTAATGAATTTAATAATAAATACCTGAACAAAAAATACATTCAAAATAGGATAAGAAAACAAACTTGGTGTTTTGTTAGGTTATGAAAATGTGGGATATACAGTCTAGATAAATAAAAAAATTATTGGTGCTAGACATGTTGATATAGTAGGGCACACCGTGCATTGATCTTGAGTCAGGAAACAGTAATGAAAGCTTTTCGAAAATTCATCTAAATGAAAATAACAATGTTAATGATAAAAAAAATCGAAATGGTAGTCAAAGTTCAAATAAATATAGTAATAATGGTTACAATAATGAAGCTATGGAGTTAAGACGTTCAACGACAGAAAGAAATAAACCTGCTAGGTAGGTATAATGAAAACGATTTTGTTTTTAATAATATCATCTATGTAAAGTATGTTGACGCAAGCAATCCTATTTACTATACCGAAACGATGAGTAGTAAAAGTCCTGTAACGTGGAAAGATGCGATGACTAAAGAAATGAAGTGTTTAAATAAAACAAAACCTAGATACCTATATGTCGAAAAACCGAATAACAAAAAATATTAGATTTTAAATGGACTTATACTTTAAATGCTGATGATGTCTTTAAATCAAGTTGCACGGGGATTTCAGCAAAACGAAGTCATTGCTGATATTTATTCACCTGTTGCAAACTTTAAAAATTTTATTGTCATACTAATACAAATGGATGTTGCATTTTCTAAATGGCAAAGTTAAATGGGAAGTGTATGCAAAGCCTCATGTTTGTGAAAATGAACTGATATAGTCTTAAAGCTGAATAAACCATTGAATAGTCTTAGAGAGAGTCCGACAGCGTGGTATGAGTGTATTGATGAATATTTGAGATACTTAAACTTTAAGAGAAGTGTAATTTACAACTGCTTGTATGTTTTAAAAGTGGAAGATTATAATATCTAATTGATTTTGTCTGCCAATGCTTTGTTAATTTGTTGCAAATTTGTGGAAAAGTTAAATAATATTAAACGATTGTGAATGAAAAGATTCCAAATGAAAAATTTGGGTTTTATTAAAACTTATCTAGTTATCAATATCGATTATGACTATGTTCATGGGAAAATGACTTGGGATCAGGAAAATTATATTGTGTCATTAAGAAAGAGAAATGATCTTGTAAACTCTTAGTTGTTTGCGACTCCAATGGAGCAAAATTTAAACTTATAACCGGCGAAAGCAGTGAACAAATTAAATACAGAATTTAAATCGTTTCCAGAACGACAATACTCATTACAAATATGCGTCAAGAGTTCTTAAGTATTCATTGTTGACGAAAGATTTAAAGTTGACTTATTATAAAAATGTTAAGTCTGATATTCTAAGCTGTTATGTAGATGCCGATTGGGCAGACAACGAGACTGGCAGAAAATCTACGGCTTGTGGTTACGACGTGATAAAAATGTATAGTGATGTAATATTTTGGAAATCTAAGAAACAAAGTCGTCTACATCTGCTGAGTATGTAGCGTTATCAGAGTGTGCGATTGAATTACAAACTGTAAAAGACATATTGTCAGATTTCAATATTCAGGTTTCAGTACCTATAAAGTTGATGAAGATAATTCAGGTGTGATAAGCATTGCGAAACATGGAAACTTTACGAAAAATTCCAAGTATATTGAAACTCACTATCATGTTGTGAATGAAAATTATACGAACAAAACTATTGATGTTATTAAAGTGAATTCAGAAGAGAGAAGAGAATGATTCGGACATTCTCATCAAATCCTTAATAATTGTTAAATTCGAAAAATTCAGGGAGGAACTATGTATTTTATAAATTATTTACAATTTGTATTTGAAACTCGATGCAATTATAAGGCACCCTAAGCAGTAAACTTGTATCTCGCGACATCTGTGTTGTGAATAAAGATATTAAACAGTCGAATTATGGCTGTTCACAAGTACAGATTTTATAAAGTGTATGATAAAAAAGCAGTAGATATTATTTAAATAGAAACCCAAATTTAATTAACAATATCGATTGGTAAACAACATTCTTGTATATGTATAAGCTGTAGAACGATTTTCTCATCCTTATAGTTTAATTTATTTGTTAATTATTCATAAATAATAATTTTCTTGATGATTTGACTTATACTGTGATATTTTACATAATTGTTTTTCAGGCGTTCTTCATAGAATTTCGCTATTGAGCATTCTTTTCAAATTTGAGGCAAAGCCCTTCTTTATCGCCATCCTGATTCATTATCAATAATAGGTAATGGAAATGTAATTTGACTTGCCACTCAGCTTTATTGATAAATACGTTTTCTTTCTACCAACGATATCTAGAATATCTTGAAGTCTCTTCCAAGGAAATATATAAATAACTATCACTTAAAGTCACTTTTGCCCACTTTTGATATGGTTAAAGTTTGGGAATAACCTGTTCTGATCTACGTGTACATCCTAAATAATGATTCTAACGAGAATCTTCGTAGTCTTGATGCTTATTATTTTTAACAAATTCTAATTTAGACATAAATTCAGAAGTGGAAATGAAATCGATTGAATATTTGAATATTTCTACCTACAGAGAGGCATTAATTTGCATTTTAGAACCAAGCAAGGCGATTTCTTAAAGCTATGTTTAAATGGAAGCTGGAATGAACGTTTTACTGAAAGATTGAGTGTTATTAATACAAGCACTTTAAGCGATGGTTGCAACACATTTTTGTCAAAAATAAACGTGTGAACTCATTGAGCACACGACAAATAATAATAAATCTGAAAATAGTTTCATTTTGTTCTATCACCTATACCAATACCTAAACTATGCTAAGTATTAATGTACGGCAGATATATAGTAATGGAAAGCACATTATAGAAAAGTTTCGTTTGTATAGTTGAAATCGGAGTGTAGTGTAATTCACAATGCAAGAAAAATATTGTGTCTTCTTTATAAAGATATATTCATACATATCAGTCACGTCAGAGTTCATTAATTCTGTCTCAGTCATAAACAATATTATTTTATGAAATTTAGTGGAGGGTTTCTACATTTGTCCGTCACAACTCAGTCTTAGTGATTCAGTGCTACTTCCGTCGCAGTTTCGTTTATAATTTAACTGACGGTATTTGTTTATTGTGGAAATACGCAAACCATTGAAGGAATAAGGATAGCAAACATACTGAACTGTAACTAAACTGACACACAAGGGGCATGTATAGAGCACAATTGATATATAATAATATCTGAATACTCATAACCAAGTAAAATTCAGGTCTTTATTTTAACTTTTGATTGAACCTCATCTTTTTTTACCTCATTTGTAGTAAATTTTCAATTGGGCTCTCTTATTTGCATTTATAGATTTGGATTTTGTTATATTTTTTATTATACATATTTTTTAGTTTTTATTGATGTTAAAATTTGTTTTTTATTATTGATTTTGTAATAAAAACAGTAATGCTATTATAAATAACTAGTTCATAGATCTGTCGAAATAATTAAGTTCACAGACAAAGTATCGGGATGGATAACGTAAGAATTGGGCTGTTGAAAAAAATAATGATCCATTTTTTAAATAAATTTTAAAACTTATATAATTAATATAGATAGTGTGCAAAAAAGTTTTAATAATTATTTAAAAATTTTTTATGAACACAAAGTTACAAAATTTAAAAATCCCGCGCCATAGTGTAATAATGTTACTACTATTTCAGTGTTGCTAATAAATAACATTACCAGTGACACATCAAAATATACTAATATAGAATGTTGATAACACATGTGGATGTCATCCATTATTCATACAGTCAAATAACGTGTGACATAAAACTGATAAACTTGGGTCCCCATAGGTGTGTGCTCCGTACTGAATCTAATTTTATTTTTTTATTTTTATATACATTTTTAATTATAACAAAATATAACCAAAATTAATTTTAACTACAAAAAAATTGACAATACATGTTTATAATTCAATAAATATTGTGTGTTGAACGGTATAATATATAAATGATACCTACTGGGTGTATAAAATATAGTGAGAGTTTATTGATATATATATATATATATATATATATATATATATATATATATATATATATATATATATATATATATATATATATATATATATATATATATATATATATATATATATATATATATATATATATATATATATATATATATATAAATATACATTTATTATCTTATCTTAATATATATAAATTACATGTCACATTGTTTGATCGCAATGGATTCCGAAACTACTGAACCAATTCGAACGTTTTTTTTTTTTAAATGAGTGCTATGCTCCAACTTAAGAGATAGGATAGTCTATTTCTTAATTTGAGATTGCAATTTTAATTTATTCCGAATTAATTGTTTTTTATGACAAAGAGATATAGTTCGATAATATTTTAACAGATGGCAGTCTAAATCTAACAAAGATACATAGTTCGACAATATTCTAACAGGTGGCGGTATAATCAGTTCAAGTTATTTAGTAAGTTTCTTGATTTAGTAAGTACCGAATAGATGGCACTGTATAAAGTAGTCAGTTGATTTGTTTGAGTATCCAATAAATGGTGTTAAGTTAAAAGTACTAACGCTTTAATTAATAAGCTACAATTCATCAATATAACCGACGACCTTTAAAGGAGAAGTGGTCCTGCTGCCACGTATTCCAATGATACCGTCAGGATTCTACCATACCCTTTAGAAGGCCACAGTTTCCAATTCATTTAGCTTTTGCCATGTCTATAAATAAGTCTCAAGGCCAAACAATGTTCATTTGTGGTTTGGATTTAGAAAATCCATGTTTTTCTCATGTGCAACTATATGTTGCATGTTCACGTGTAGGGAAACCGTCTATTTGTGTTAGCTAAACGCAAGTTAACCAAAAATATTGTACACCGATTAGTGCTAAATTAAATTGAAATTAAAAGTATTTATAATTAAAAATAATAAATATTTTTGATAAAGATTTAAGACTATCTATACTGCCCTACCTACCCCATTCATATATTTAAGTGTCACATGTTCTTTACTAACAACTTTGTTACAAAATGGAATAAAAATAATAATAAATTTTAAAATTAATTATTTTGTATTGATTTTTGCTTAATTTTAGTTGCAGTTAAAAGTGTATCACAAATAAAACAATATTCTGACATTTTTATTATAATAGTCAAACCGGAATGAAATAGGTAAGATTAAACACGTGTTTTTACCACGGCGTAGCGCTCAATACTAACAATATTTCATTAATTGGGAATTCTGGAACAAAGCAGGTATACCTAGCCACGCACACAATTGAACAGGAAGACTTATTTTCTCATGCTTATACTGGCGTATAAATTAAGGGGCTGTATTTCATTCTAACTGATATTCTCATATTTATATTCATATGTATACCGATAAAAAAATATTTTTACTTTAGAGATTAGGGTATACATGGCGTACTAATGTATATTTTGACGATTACAACTTTTACAACTCTTTGACACATAATATCTCAGAAACGGTGGTTCTAAGAAAAAATTTTTTGACAATTTTTGTATGCCGTCATTTTATGATTTAAAATGTTATTTTTAATATCTCATCTTGTTGTAAATTTATTTACCTTTACTCTTATTTATGTCATAATTTTAGTCCAAAATTTGTAATATTCAAGCCCCGAAGAAAATTTTGGTATAGGTATCCATACAATTACCTAATTAACCCATTTACGCATGTTCATCCGTCCGTTGTCACCAAGATAACTATAAAACGAAAAATTTTAGCAAGTTGAAATTTTGGTGACGTATTTTAGATATATAAAGTAAGTGTGAGTTTAATGAGCAAAATCAGTCACTGCGTTCCAGTGGATCATTGACCCAACTTATAAACCGTTAAAGATAGCAAAGAAAAATCAAAGACAATAAATATTTCCTAAAAGGAAACGACTTGTTTTAGAAACAGTTTTAGTAGTTTTTGCTCAAATTTATGTAATAAACACAATTTAAAGATAATTGTATTACATATTAAAATACATATTGCTATTATATATGTGTGTATTTATAATTGTATAGACTGAATAATACGAGTATTTATGTTGGTTAATGATTAAAATTGTTCAAACATTGATACTAAATCATATGCTCAGTATATAAACAAGTAACTCTGTTGGTTATTTTCACTTTTTATAATGTATACTTAAAAAAAAAAAAAATTATTATTTTATGAAAACTATATATCCAAACTTTTATTTAAATCATAAAAACAGTTGCGGTACTAAATAAGATCTATCTTAAATTAAATCTACCTTAAGTTATTTATATGCTAATATAAATAAGTTGACAGGTTAAAAAAATGTAGTTCATTACGATCTTACGAGATAAAAATATAGGTTATGCGGAAAATAGAGTATGCATTTATGTGACTATACTATTATTATTGTGACTGGGTATGATATTGCGTTTATTCATCAAATATTGTTTCTTTCATATATAATTGAACTAACATACCAAGTTCTTAAATAGCAAAGATTTTTCGCAGGATTATTTGATCTTAAAACTATTTTTAAATAAAATTATGATTTGTAAATTTACTTACTGTAGGGAACTGTTTAAATTAAACTATTTTAATCGGGAGATAATTCAATCACAAATATAAAAACCATTTGGTTCGCTATCTGATAAAACTCTTATATCAGCTCTTATTACAACCAAAAAATTGGAATTGCCAGGTTTCAGATAACATACAGTTTGTTCGCCTATATGTTGAACAAAATTGTTTGTGAAACTCTAATTGAATGATGAATATCCGTTAATTTGTAGCTTATAGGCGCAATCAAAATCTTACAGTTTAAAGCTATGAAGAAATTGTTTTAATTTGTTATAAGTTTGGACCGAGATCTAGAAATAGTGCTTATCAAATCAATCCGTTTATATGCATTAGAATTGAAATTTTACAATATTTGCCTTCTAAATCAGTAAATAAAATTTTATAAAAGTATTTAGGTATGATTGTATGCGTGTATGTATGTTTGTATATGGATTTCTCAGAAACTAAGAAATCGGTTTAGTATTAGAAACTAAGAATTGGCGATCACATATAACTTTTTAGAAAAAAAACTTCATATCAGAGGAGGAGATGTTGGACCAAAACTGAATATCTGAATATTTGGAATAAACTAACAAATTGCGCATTAAATACATTTTATTGAACACTGAAAAGTTATTAATTTTAAATTTAATTAACACTTCTGAAAATAAATTCATGATGACTATTAAGCTTTCCAGTAGTAATTGATCACAAGGAAATTATTTGTAGAAGTAATTAAATTCAATGTTTTTAAACCATTTTTTTGGAGGCCGGCTCTGTTTTTTTGAAAAAGTTTTATTCAAATATTTAACTCAGTAAGCATTGGAGTATTATCCAAAGGGATCAACATTGACAATACTGCCTCTAATTATACAAGTATCTTAAATGGGTATACATAAATTTTCAAATGGTGTGTGTGTCATAAATTAGAATTACAAGCCTTTATCAATCATATTAATACACACATAAATTATTATGTTTTTGTGTACTTACATACCTTCTACCACCGTCTTTTATTCCTGAATATCTTCATATTGAATAATAGGTAATTAATCATAATAAAAAAAACAAAGTAAATTTACATCTCAACTTCTTCAATATATGTTGCTTCAAAATATATATATATATATATATATATATATATATATATATATATATATATATATATATATATATATATATATATATATATATATATATATATATATATATATATATATATTTATATATATATATATATATATATATATATATATATATACAATTTCCATGCTAACCCGATCCCAAATCTTTATATAACTCCCTTTTAAATTTCAATTGGAATCCCACTTAAAAATTTACAGATACAGATAAAATATTTGGAAGCTCGTAAGGAAACGGGATGATATTTAAGGTCGAGTTAACTAGGCTAGATGATATAAATCTTTTGCTATATTAAATACAAAAATAATTTCATATTTCGATTATTATATTACTGTAGGATATCAGAATTCCCGAATTCATGAAGAATATCATAATAAACACGAAAGTGAAAAAAATAAATTAACAAATTACCAAATGTCAATGACAGATTTTCCATTTTATATGTAACAAATTATTTTCCAGTCACAACAATAAAATAAGGGAATTTGCTAAAAACAGTTTTATCGGGCATTATATTTTCATTTTTTTATTTGTCATTTGCATGAAAAATATTTTATATTGATATTATTAATAGAAAAATAACAATTGTCGGAATGATAGTCATGGTGATGGGTGAGGCCAAGACAAACCTATTTGATTTTATTTAAAATATAGAGTAAGATTTAACCTCTAGAGTATTGCGCACTGCATTCTGATAATGAAATTGAAAACCAAAATCCGAATCTTTAAAGTTGGCGTAGATCACGTTGTTTTTCAGTTTAATTTAACGGAAATTAGGTGACAAACTTAGCGAAAGGAATTATCACGTAAATTCAATACTATGACGGGTGACGTCTACACTCTCAACTGGTCAAAATTTAGTTGATATGTATTTCAGCAGTAGATAAGTAGATAAAAAAGAGGTTTGTTTCGATCATTATATCTCAGTTACGGTAATTGATAGATGTGGTGCTTCTGAAATGGGACTACCCACAAAATTTCCACAGATTGACGAAATCAAAGTTGTTAAGGAAAGTTAAAACGTCGACAACATTTTTTTAAATTGGAACAAAAAAGAAACACAATTTTGTTTTGCAATCGGGAACACAATACCCATATCAAAAATATAACTTCGAATATAACATTAAGCCCATAATCTTCAGATGGGACACCGGTTACATTTCAAATTTAATTCATCGTTTACAAACAGCCAGTGTTATAAATGACATTATTTTGTATATTTTTTTTGTAATGAGAACACTGTATAGTTTGTTTTTATATTTTTTCTCTCTATTATTTATTACTACTGTGATTTATTTAAGTTGATGTCAAGAAATGTTTTTCTTCAAGTATACAATATTTATATTTTATTGTTTTTTATTTTTTTATGTCTTATTTTTTTACGTAATTCTTTTTCGTATTTCCGTAAACAGTTTTCAATTGACAATACTGTATATAAATATTTATAATGTTTCTTTGGAGAAAATATTACTACTAGAATCCGTTATTTTGTTGAGAGTTCATTGACAGATTTTCATCAGGAAAATTTGATTGAATTTGATTTTATGTTCATACACTTTTAAGTATAATTTTAATGAAACTATAGATCTGTGCTTTGTGATAGGGGAATTTCATTAATTTAACAGAGTGTGGATATGAAAAATCTGAAAAGTTTTGATAATTTTAATTTTGTGAGAAAAACCATGGAATTGTGACAAATTTATGAAATTTTAGTAAAAGACAGGGAATGTTTTTAATGTACTAAAATTTTTTTAAATATTTATTTAAGATGGCTGTAAAAAATGGTTTTTACGCTGTTTTATAGTCCTGTTGTCTAACAACGAAAATTGAAAAAAACCTCCATAGATGTATACTCAATTTTAACAGAACTTCTAAATGGCTAATTTTTACAATTTTTAAATTGTTGGAGTTCCATTAATTTTACGGGTTTGTAAAATGAACACGTACCACTTTACAGAATTTTAGTCAAGGAAAAAGTTATACTTATCATAATTAAGCAGTGTTAAAATTTTTAGATGGATATTAATAAATGATATGTATAACATTGTTGTTGTGTTATACATTATTAGTTTTTTACATTTTGCCTTCAATATGTCGGACGCAAAATTGACTATTTATATAACTAAAACAACGAGTTGACTGCGATTCAGTATACAATTTTTTACTGTTAGCCTACACGCAGATACAAAATTTACGTTATCGTGTTAAGAAATAACAAAATGTGACCTGTTAAAGTTAAAAACAAATTTATTTTTAATTGTCTACAAATCTAGGCTTTTGAAAGGAAAAAATGGATTCAGAAATTTTATCGTAAATAATAAAAATTTAAATTTTGGCGGATTTTTCAAATGTAATAACTTGCGTAATAATTAAGTCAGAGTTATAATAGTTTCAGCGAAGATGTTCCTAAATGGCTCAAATAGTGTCCAAAACTTTAATATTGAAAAATCAATAGTTTTCAAAATATTCGATTATTTATTATAATCTCGAAAGACGTAAATACTTCCAAAAAACACTCGTACAAAATGTTTTTCGACTTTGATAAATGTTTTTTGAATTTGATGTTATCTTTCTACTCTGTAATTTTGTTTCTGCTTTTGATCATTTAAAAGTTTAATTTGGTTGATTTAATAGTTCAGGATCTAATCAATAATCACCTGTTTGAAGTCATATCGAAAAATAACGAAATTCTGTTGAAGTAGTAATACGGAATTGTGATAGGTCATGCATAAAGTGAATGAAATAAAAATTTCTAGTAAACAATATCAAACGACTTTTTTTTATGGAATGCATTAAATCTATATTTCTATATTTTTTTCTATATACCAAGTTTTTTCATTTCTAGAGCTGACAGAAGTTTTATTAAAAAATAATCAAAATCTCTTAATTTCAAAAGAGTAAAAAAAAAATGTTAAATGAATATAAAATATTTTATAAATTACTAAAAAGAGAAAAATTGTGTATTTAAATATTACGAAAAATTTATTTTGTCTATGAAGCTAATAATAACAATATTAGGGCTATAAATAATTTTCTACTTCGAATTTCCATTTCCTATTCATAATAATAATCCTTAATACATAGAGTTTGTATGATATTGAACAGATGTTACATTCAACGTTTAAATAGAAAATTATATAAAATAACATATAATAGACTTCAAAATCTAAAAATTATAGTGTAGTTGTCCAACGTTATACTAATACTGACTTTGCTGAACTTCAATTTTCAGATATTAATTTTTTTAGAATTTACTATTATTATGAAAATGTGTGGAGTAATATTCGAATAGAAATAATGAATTAAGTAGTCTTAGAAGTAGTTTTTGAAATTAATTGTAGTCTTAACAGCTTTCCAAAAATTTTTTTTCGATTAAATCATTTTTAAAACAGGACTCTGATGATGTAATAAAAAAAAAAGTCATTTTTTTCAATTTTTGACTGTTTTTGTGTTTGTCCAATATACTGTACAAAAGTTGTCAAGCGTTGTAATAAAAATGCTAAATCAATATTAAATATTTGATTACTGTACAAAAATGAAAAAGGTACATAAGGTTTTGGTAACAAAATATGAATTCTTTGGTTTAAACAAATATTATTTATACGAATTAAAAAAAAAAAATTATTTTACGTGATAGTCTCTAAAACAATTTCTATCTCTTGAGAGGCAGAGATGAATATCACATTTAGTGCACTTATAATAATATTTTCTGGATTTGCCTGCGGGTTTTTAGCACCTAGACGCATATTTTTTACCATGATGCTCTGGAACATAACCAATTGTATCATATCTAATGTCATCCGCTGGTCGAACTTCACTGAATTTACGCTTCAGCGGCAGAGGTGAGGAAGATGTACTTGCTGTTGAGGACCTTCCACGCGGGTGGAGAGCATCTGAACCTTTAATCAAAAATTGCAATTTGAATTTTGAAATGCATTAATGATTTCGAATTGATTTCCAAATTCATTAAAACGACAAAAATTTACCAGTTTGAAGGAGGAATGAAGAAATAAGATGATTGAATGATGGGCAAATACGGTTTTTTGCATTCGATATAGAGTGGTTATGAAATTTAACCTTTACAGTGTTCATAAAAACCGAAATGTACGATAATTATGTTGCAATTGTTAAATTACTAATTTTCTTAGTAGAAATAAAATAAATGTGATGGATAAAATATTGTTTTTTAATTTCTACGAATTCAAAATGATCCACAATGTAACCCTCCAATCCGTACATATATTAAAAAACTGACTTGATGAATCTCGATTTTGTTATCACTAAGCAGAGTTAAGAAAATTTTCATTTATTTTCAACTCATCTCATATGCAATATTTATCAGTGTGTAATTAAAAATGTAAGGACTTACTTAAATAACCCGGTTTTTTTGGATCCTTTGATTTCAGTGTGAATTGGTTGCTAATATACATGCTGCTAATAACGTATAAGAAGTAATTTTCTACTACTACTATAGCTTGGCTTAGAGATTTCATTTGTAAGAAAATCCTAAACATTTTCCTTATTTTGGCTATTTAACAAACTCACAGTACCTTGTACCAGATCTAGAAAGTAAATTTGAAGTACCATGAAACAATAATAACTACAAATATACAAACATACATACACTCAAATAGAAATATTCACAATATAATAGCCCATAGTTTGTATTCATTCCAAATAAGTTTTATTGCTTTTTATAATAATAATAGTCGTGACACTTTTTTTAGACACTTTCAATATTTTTATCATGTTGTTATTAAATGTTTTTATTATGTTTCTTTTTCTTCTTTAGCTAGACACAAAA
>CM035591.1:1153426-1160926 GCA_020423425.1 Chrysopa pallens
CATGTTTATTATCTCAACCTATGGTAAATGTTAGCTTAATATTCCAATTATTATTATTTATGTCAGTAAAAATGGATTAAATTTTCAATTAAATTAATTACAATTAAATAGTCAATTGTAAAATGCAATTAATTGTGTTTTTGGCACGATTTTATGCTACATAAAAAAATTATTGCTATTATTCTCCCTCCATTGAACATTATTAAAAACTGATTATCAATCATTTTGATTGAAAGTTTATTTCGCTCCCCTACTGTACTACTGTATTTGTTTATTGTGACAGGCAGCACATAGTATACCACTTATGTAGTAAATATGTTGCAAATATAGAATGTGGAATTTATGTTAGTAATTTTCTCTTTTCATGATAATTTTATTATATGGTCTTCGCTTCAATGTGTTATATTCAGAATATATTTTTCAATTTACTACATATGCATATATAAATAACTGGAAAAATATTTTATAAGTTGTTCAAATACATCTTTTAGCAGCCTTAAATTTGACATTCAAACAATCTTAAAAAACGTAAAAAATTATAATATATTTTATATATATATATATATATATATATATATATATATATATATATATATATATAGATATATAGATATATAGATATATAGATATATAGATATATATTAATATAGATATATAGATATATAGATGTCGTAACCTCCAATTCTATTATAGGAAAACCAATTTGGTTCCACAATTGTTACTTGTTTTCCAAAGAATCGAATTCGACTGGAAATCCTGATGTTCTGGTTTAACGGGATCGCCACTTGATTTTTTCGGTAAATACAAGAAACGGAGCTTTGATCTTTACTTTATTAAATTTTCGACGTCGTGTTGATGTTCACTTTTCCTTTTTTTGATTTTAACTTATTGTTATTGGCTGTTAAGGTTTATTCTTTAATTATAACACTTTTGTTGAATTAAAAATACTTTGTTGATTTTTTATTTAATTATAATTATTTAGAATACAATAACAGTTACAATTATTAAAATAATGTATAAAATTCTAAACATTATTACTTGTTAAAATTAGATTAAAAACTGAACAAAGACTGAACAAATTTTACTTGTTAAAATTTGATCAAAGACTAAATTAATTTGAAAAAATAATTTTATTTTATAATAAAATTAAAGCAAAGCTTGCAAAAATGATTTTATGAGAAAATAATGTTATTTCAAGGTTTTACTGTAGAAAGGAATTTATTTAAATATGTTGTGAGAAAATGAGGAGTCAGCATAATCCATAGTATGGAGATCTTCAGTTGTGGTGAACTCCAGTACACGACAATCCTCCCCTATTAAAAGAATTTCTGCAGTTTCTTGAACGAGGAAATTCTTAAAGTTTGACTTGACGGATTGGCCGACGACCAGTAATACTTGATGATTCTGATGGTTCGCGCCTTCGGGGTTGTAGAAGAACAGTTTCTTGAGTTGGCTCGTATACTATTTTGGATTCGTATGGTTGAACTTGATTATTTCTGTTTTCTCCAAACAAGCAATTATAGAAGTTGAAAGTATTTCCATTTGACTTTTTGCATGGAAGTAAGCAGTTGACTGTTTTTGAAAATAGTGTTGTAAATACTTTGAAGATTCCATATTTGTAAGTGTAGTAACAAATGATTAATGATACCGCACCAAGTCCGAGGTAGCATAGCCATGTGTAAATTACGTTCTCGTACTTGATTATAAATGGTTTGTTTAATTGTGTTTGTAGATTTTCATCCATTTTGTTCAGTTGATGTTGCGTATACTTGATTTCGTTTAAATCCAGATTTCTTAGTTTGATTGGTTTTAGTTGTTCTGGACTAAGTTTTTCTTGTTTGAATAGATATTTGCAACAATCGTCTTCCAAAATGTTTACTTCTGGGATTTGTAAATAAGTAGTTATGTTTCGAATTGATAGTTCTGGTTGTAGAATAATGTTATTTGTGATAAAGCGACAATCTCCATTTATTTTTAGTAGACCCATACCATTTAGAGTTGATTCTTGATCTTCTCCAGTGTTACAGAGTAGACTTCCTTTTGTTGATTTTGACAATATAAATAACCATTGGTTTTCGGATACTTGTTGCCATATTTCAGGTTGAGCAATAATATTTGTTGTTTTACAAGATTTTGGTATATTTTGACTATCTAAATCAAACATTTCCAACTCACAAATGTCAGTTGAACGTCGTTTCATTGTGTCAATGTGTTTGCAAATATACAAGTCATTTAGACGAATGCATTTGTCAAGCTGTTTGAGTAATGCGAATTGTGATTTACCTCTGCTTGATATTAAATAAGGGTAATCAATTGTGATATAGGATATTTGACTTGAATTTTTATGTGGAGTAGGTAAAGGAAATACTTGAAATATGTTGAACTCTGAAATTTGCGCTACGGGGACTTTAATTAATATTACTAAAGTCGATTCTTTTATGAAGGCTTTAACTTCCATAATTTTATAATAATATTCAATATTTTCTGGTTCTATTTTGATTGGTAATGATAGCGATGTTATTTGTTTTAATTCGTTATTAAGTGTTGTAGGATTAATTATGTTATAATCGATAATTCCGTGTCTTATAAGCGTTAGAGTCATACTGTAAGATTGTAGCTGTCTGATATTTATATCATTTATTTCTTTTATTAGTAACAAATGATCTAAAATTTGTATTTCTAAAGAATTTTCATTAATTGCTGTGGTAGATTTGTTTACAAATTTATTAAAAGAGTTAATATTAGCATTTAATTCTTGTTCGGCGTCTTGTATTGTTTCTAAAGTTTTATTTAAGGTATTCATGGTATCTGAAAGTATTTTGATTTGATCTTTCATCATTAGGTGAGTGGTTTTACGATCATCATTCAATATTTTCTGGTTCTATTTTGATTGGTAATGATAGCGATGTTATTTGTTTTAATTCGTTATTAAGTGTTGTAGGATTAATTATGTTATAATCGATAATTCCGTGTCTTATAAGCGTTAGAGTCATACTGTAAGATTGTAGCTGTCTGATATTTATATCATTTATTTCTTTTATTAGTAACAAATGATCTAAAATTTGTATTTCTAAAGAATTTTCATTAATTGCTGTGGTGGATTTGTTTACAAATTTATTAAAAGAGTTAATATTAGCATTTAATTCTTGTTCGGCGTCTTGTATTGTTTCTAAAGTTTTATTTAAGGTATTCATGGTATCTGAAAGTATTTTGATTTGATCTTTCATCATTAGGTGAGTGGTTTTACGATCATCAATTAGAGAGTTAATTGAATTAGAATAGAATTCAGAATCGTCTGAATCTGGAGTGCCTACTAACCATTTAAGTATTTTAGACCCTGCATTAATTAGACCTCGACGTTTTCTAAGAAAAGTTTTTGCAGTAGTTGATTTATTTGGTTGTAAGTTATGCGATTGAACAGTATTAATTAATGATTTAATTTCAGTTAATTGTTGCATTAGTAACTTTTGTTGAAGTTTGCAAGCTGCTGCGTTTGAATGATTACTTGGTATCATAAAACATAAAGCGTAAGATTTATGGTAAAAGCGTGTTGCTAAATTTAAATTATCACTAAAAGTAGTTGTATTTATAAAGTGTAGTAGAGTTAATTGTTGGTTACATAATTTTGCATTTCCAAGTCGTTTGAAAAACAATCCTGGTGATTTTTCAATTTGTTCCACCTGTAGTTCTGCCGTCGTCCGGTGGATTAACATAAGTACGAATAATATGAACATCATCTGAAATGTAATGTTTTAAATTATTTTCGTGATACGTCTTATTGGACTTTTTCATTTTTATGGTTACTGTGTGTGATTCAGGATGGACTGAAATGACTTTGAAAGGACCTCTGAAACGATTGTTCAGCTTCCCTGGTGCTGCTTGGCCTTCTTTAATTAGAACTTCATCTCCAACGTTAAATGTTCGAGGTTTGGTTTGTTTTTTGTCATATTGTGCTTTATTAATTTGTTTACTTTTTGTTAAGTTTTCTCGTGCTGCTGTCCTTAAGCGTTTTATTTTTTCTTGGACTTCTTTTGATAAATTTTGGTAAGTTTTTTTCGTTGTATTCTTTTCGAATGTTGTTGGGATATTTGGCTCTATTCCAAATACTAAGGTATACGGAGTTTCATTCGTTGATCGATTTTTATGACTGTTGAATGAAAATGTTGCCAAATATAACATTTCATCCCAATCATTCATATCCGCGTTGATATAGGATCGGAGATAATTTTCAATATATGAATGCGTCCTTTCTAATGATCCATTGGTCTGTGGATGGTACGGTGATGTAAGTTTTTGTTTTATGTTAAATAATTTGTTAACTTCTTTTATTAAAGCGCTGGTAAAAACTGGATCTTGATCCGTGAGGATTGCTTTAGGAAAACCAAATGTACATGCGTATTTCAGGAAATAGATGGCTGTTGTTTCGGCTTTTCTATCGGCCATTGGGAAAGCTTGTAGATGTTTTGTTAAATGGTCTTGAATTGTTAAGATGAACTTGTTGCCACTGGATGTGACTGGTAAAGGACCAACAAAGTCCATTGAAATTTCATCGTTAAAGTTTTCTGCCGTGGTAGTAATGACCATTGGTGCTTTATTTAAGTGAGAAGATTTTGCTTTCTGACATGTAGGACATTTTTTGATATAGTTTTCCACGTATGTCTTCATACCTTTCCAAAAATATTTTTCCCGGAGTTCGCTATAAGTTCGTGAAACACCTGGGTGGCCTCTGAGTGGTGAATCGTGATATTCTTGTAAAAGTCTTTTCTTTTCTTCATCAGTTCTGATGATGGTTGTGGTTGTTCCTTCCTCAGATATGACATCCTCATTTATTTCGTCTTCATTGGCTTCAGCTTCGTTTGGTATGATGACAACATCATCATCATTTTGGTTTGATGTAGATGGAACAGGTTCCATTTGTTCATTGTTTTCTTCATTTGATATGCTCAGTTCGTCCAGTAGAATATTTTGTATTTCATCTTCAGTTAGAAGCGTACTGTAACTTATGTTTTCGGCATCGATCTTTTCGATATTATTATTAAAGTGGTATAAAAGTAAGTTATTTAAATATTTTAAAGTAATTGATTTATCTATAAGTTTTAAATCGACGAAAGTATTGAAGTCGGGTGAAGTGAGTGCCACTTCATCAATTGTTTCGTAAAGAGTTTTTTGATTAATTTTATAGTTTTCATGTTGTTTTAAAATTAATAAAATTATGTTTTGATTTACATTTTCTTTTCTTAAAACTTGACCTATGTTAGCATTTTGAATTTCGTTTAAAGAGAAATTTTTTAATATAAATGTTTTTAAATTTTCGTTTATGTTTAAATTTTTAGTACATGGAATTATTATATTTTTAATAGTTGATATTTCACAACCTGGGTTATATCGTATTATTGGGTTTGATTTTTTATGAAATTTTTGAAAATCTTCATAGGATTTTTCTTTATCAATCATCGCAACAAATATTGGGCGACTTAGAGTGTCTGCTGTGTAATTAGTTTTTCCCGGTGTATAGTTTATTTTGTATTGGTAATTCATAAGTTTGAGTCTCCAACGTACCAGTCTGCTAGTAGGATCTTTAACCGAATTTAACCAGACTAGGGGGCGGTGATCGGTTTTCACCAAAAATTGTCGACCATAGAGGAAATGATGAAAGTTTTTTATAGTTTTTATAATAGCGAGGCATTCTTTCTCTATTGTTGAGTAGTTTTGCTCGGCTTTGTTTAACGTATAAGAGTAGTATGCAATAGGCAAATCTACCCCATCATAAGATTGTGTTAGTACCCCACCTATGGCTAGATTTGAGGCATCTGTGGTAATTGAAAACATTTTATAATCATCGGGATATTGAAGTATTGGTGCGGATGTAATTTTTGATTTTAAAGTTTCGAATGATTTTTTACAATTTTCGTCAAACACATATTTTTGATTTTTCTTTAACAATTTTGTTAAAGGTTTGGCTATTTCACCATAATTTTTGATAAATTTTCGGTAGTATCCAGTGATACCCAGAAAACTTTGAATTTGCTTTACATTTTTTGGTTCGTTTAAATTTAATATTTTTTCAATTTTTTCTTTTTGTGGCTTTATGCCTGAGAGGGTTATTGTATGGCCCAAATATTTTAATTCCTTTTGGAGGAATTCACATTTGTCCATGTTAATTTTAAAATTATTATTTTTAAGTATTTGTAAAACTTCTTTTAAGTATTGTATGTGTTCATCTAAACTTTTTCCGAGAATTATGAGGTCGTCTAGATAACACATGCATTTATTTTGTAAAATTTGGTCATGGAATATTTCGTTCATCAAAGTTTGGAACGTTGCGGGCGCGTTTACCAAACCAAATGGCATACGCAGGAATTCAAAATGGCCGTTGCCAACAGTGAATGCTGTCTTAGGAATATCCTCAGATTTGATCGGAATTTGATGAAATCCGCTTGCCAAATCGAGGGCTGTAAAATATTTGTTTCCTCCTAAGTTTGATAATATTTCGTCAATTCTTGGAATTGGATAATTATTGGGGATTGTTTTTTGGTTAAGCATCCTATAATCTATGACCATGCGATATTTTTTAACGTTTGAATGGTCCAATTTTTTGTCGACTATCCAAACAGGAGAGTTGTATGGACTTTTACTTTTACGAATTATATTGTTTTTTAGAAGTTCGTCAACTTGCCGTTGAGCCTCTTCGCGTAAATGTTTTGGCAATGGATGAATTTTATTTTTTATAGCAATATTCTCATCAGTCAATTTAATTTCATGTTCAATTTTATTAGTGCAACCCGGTATATCATTTTCTAATTTAACAATTGAATTATATTCCATAACTACTTCCGTTAGTTTGGATTTCTCTTGTTCAGTTAATTTGTTTATATGTAAAAGTTTCAATATTTCATCCTTCCTAGATGGTTCAATTTTAGTATTGAAAATTTGTACGGGGTCTAAGCAGATTGAATTTGTTTTGTAATTAATTATGGCGTTATGCTTAGATAGAAAGTCCGTACCCAAAATTCCATCGTATGGAACAGTGTCACTGTCCACTAAGTGAAAGAAATGATGAAAATTGTGACCATTTTTTGTCATATAAACTGAAACAAGTCCGAATGATGTAATTTGTCCGTCTGTTATTCCTTTAATTGTTATTTTGATATCTGATTTTATTTCGGTTTTATGATTTGGGTTTAAATTATTAATTTTTAATAAACTAACGCTTGCACCTGTATCTATTAGAAAATTAAATTGATTGTTTCGAGAATGTTTAGAATTAAATATTAGTTTTTTATCATTCATTGCATTTGGAAGTTTTGTGAAGCCCACTGTGTTGATTTGCTCGTAGTTGGAGCTTCCACTAACCCGAGCGAGTTGTAGTTTAAAGAATTAGAAGTACTTGGATTATTTGAGTTAGTATTGTTTTCATTATTTGTGCCACTATTTGTGTGAGCTACTTTGGGATTTGAATTATTTAAATTTTCTTTAAACCGTTTCTTACGGCATTCGTCT